>CAJVQA010010918.1:0-11076 GCA_910591915.1 Cetraspora pellucida | reverse complement strand
GCTATAATAAAATACTATAAGAAATCTACTAATAAAATAAATATTAACCTATTAAATAGACGATTAAAACTAATAAAATAATCTATAAATTATGTAAAAATGTTAGGAAAATATAAAATATAATATAGAACTAAAAATAAATATATACTAATATAGAAAAAAAAATTTTATTACAATATTAAATGTTTAGTTCTAATATTTAGATTATAAAAAATAAAAGTAATGGTTTGAAAGTGTTTTAATATATACAATCTTGAATTTTTAATTCAGATTCATAATAAGATAAATTCAAAAAATTATATAGAAATTCTTGAAACTTGTTATATACTCTATTTAAATAATTTAATAAACATAATCAATCAAAAAAATTATATGTTTTAAGATGACAATGCTAAAATTCATACTTCAAATTTTTATAGAAATAATTTGACAAAAATCATATTGCACAACTTTTATGACCTTTATATAATCCTGACCTTAATCCTATTGAACATTTATGAGATGAATTAGAGTGTCATATATATAAGTATATTTCTCTACCAAGTGATAAGTCAGAACTCTTCAATTTGCTTCAAAAAGAGTAATTTAAAATCAATAGTTCAATTTTAAAAAACTTGTTAAAAATATGGATTGATGTATTCTCACTGTAATTGCTACTAATGGGTACTCTACATGGTATTAAATTATGTAAATAAAATTTATATATGTAATTGCTAAATAAAAAAATTATGATCCGAATTAATATGTAGTTTGTTAAGAATTCACAAATCAAAAACCTGCAAAAAAAAAAGATCGTCATATTGTTATTAAAAACATCTGGTGACTTACGTCAGAGGAGTGTACATATGATCCAACCAATCATATGAGCATATGTCTTACTCAAAATTATGTAATATTACGGTAATTTGACAACACTGGATTTAAAAACTTATCGAATTCGGCCGAATAATCATCAGTCAGTTGTCCCAGAATTTATGAGTAGCTGTAATAACTGGTCGTAAAAATTTTTTATATATGAAATTTAAAAAAAAGCTGGCCGGTCCATTTAAAATATGTTGTGAAAACCAAGATATTAAATTTGTATGGCTTAATATAATTTTTCAAATTAGCAAAATAAAGATAATCAAAATATTTAGATACATATACGGTACGTAGTAAAAATATTAATAATAATTTAAATTAATTATTTAGATTATGAATCATTGTTAAATTAATCAAATTTAATTTATAACAGCAATATTAAAAAAAAAAGTATTATAAAAAACCGCCTTTTGTAAAAAAAAAAATAAAAAATTTCCTCGAGCAACTTTGTTATATAACCTAACATAAATAAGATGTGATGCTGGGAAAGACATTAATCGTAAGCAAGCTTTCGAAGAAAGCATGAGTTATTACATAAAATGCATATGCTCGGATAAATTCGGTTACGATAACCGGTTCATAATGATGAGGGCGTAATTTACGTTATTAAACTACTACTCTCATTTTATATTAAAAACCGGCTTTATATTGTCGTAATCAGGTTACTACAATTTTTCTGTACCACTACAACAAAAAAAAAAATTTAAGCAATAAATAGTGTAATACAATATATTACTAGACTAAATAAATTCTCAAATAACCGTTGATTTGCAATGATTAACAGGTGGTCGGACATTTTTGACCAGTAAATGCACAAGTTACTCTCGATATAGTGAAGATTTGATTAATTAAACACTAGATATCGATATCAATATCGAAATCGTGGAACATTTGAGAATACTGATTGAAAAAAAAGCCTAAAAAGTAAAACCATAGCTAGAATTGCAATCTTTTAGGTTTACACTCACCCTGAAGACCTCCCTGAAAACCATCCTGAAAGTTATACTATTCTAGCGTTCAGAGTTATAGTTGAGTCAAACTAACCAAAAATTAAATTGGTTCAGGAGATACGAAATCCCTTAAGCATCAATTTAAGGTTGATTCCGAATGATTATAAAACCAATCCGAAACATCCTCTAAAAATAATTTATCGAGCAAGTTTTCCGAATGATTCAAAAAAAACCAATCCAAAAACATCTAAAAATAAATTTAATTTGAACATGTGAATAGTTAACTCATAATAAACAGAAAGTACATATAGATACATTACAAAGTTTAGGATAAATGCAGATGTGTTTATACTTTGTTTGTCTGCAGGCAACCTACTTTCTATGCTTTATCGTAACAAGCTTCAGATTACTTTTTATGATTCATATTGATAACTTTCTTGAGAAATTCCGATTTTTTAACATCAATTTTAGAGTCTTGACGTGATTAGTTTATTTTTTGAAATTTGAAATATTTAATATAAAAGAAGCGGGATATTTCTTTGTATTGGTTTCCTTAGGCAAGCAAGATCTGCATTCGGTTACCCATTGTTCTGAAACTGTGGAATCTACCGGCAGAATCTTGTGTAATTTGTGTAACTGAGAACATAAAGAATCTCAATAAACTATTAATCATTCATTCATTTTTGGTTCCGGTAGGTGCTTGTATAGTTTGTATAAACACGTGTAACTTCTACGTATAAAAAATTTATATTGCTTTTGAATTAATGTAAAAAAAACTACCTTTCCTTCAAAGGTTTGGATATTCTTTAAGACTAGATAAACTTATTTTCAACCTTTTTACTTGTATTTTTTCCTTCTCTTTCGTGTTTTTTGATTTTTTTTTTTACGTCAGAATCATCTAACGGCGTAATTTGCGCCATTTATTTATTATTGCATTACGTTTTCTTTTTTGGAAATCTTTTCTCGGTTAGAAGTTTCATATATCAACTTTTTTTTTTGTTGTGGCTTTAGTAACCCGGTTTAGTGTGCTTTTTTACGTGTTTCCTTCCGTCGGCTGACGTAAACAAAACTTAAGTTCCGATCGTCATTTCTAATTTACATTATTGTACGTAATATGTCGCTATATCATAAAAGTCCTAGCTCTATACAACAATTATTTGATTCAGACATTAACAAAGATGCAAAAAAACTTTCAAGATCAGATTCATATAGTTCTTTAACTGAAAACGAAAAAAACATTATAAAACGTCAAAGTTCGAGTGATAACATTATGGATGCACCTAATGTAGAAGATATGCCTCCTCCTTATGATGGAAAAACAAATCAACTGTCCTCAAATTTATCTTCTAAAGCAGATGATGCTACCATAATGACAACTACTACCACAACCACTATAACTACAATAACTACTACTAGAGTATCCACTAACAGCCCATTTATTGACATTTTTGATTTCGATGGTGGTGATAATAGTGTCAATGAAATTTCTCAAACATCCACTTCGGATGATAATCAACAGTCATTAAATAAAACTTTTCCTCCTCTTTCTCCGACAAAATTACATTCCTCCGATAATTTGTCTCCTTCTGCAAGTGCTTCCGGTTCTTTATTTGATGGTTTGGATCCTGTAAAGTTGAAAAGGCAACCAAAACGTACTGAATCTGCGCCTGATATCGCAGAGTTGTTTGTTGAAAGTAAAGATATGAGTAATAATCAAGCTACTCCTCATTCTGCTGCGAAATCTATGGTGAACTTAAGTACTTTGAATCAAAGGAATACATCTCTTATAAATAAGGCTTTTCCGGATACTCCTCAACAGTATCTTGATAAATTGCGTGATACTTTATCGAAATCTGAATTGGCAACCTTGCTTGCAAAAAGGTGTATATTTACTTTTTTGAAAGTGTTAATACGAATTGTGTCATTATAATTTAACTTTTTAATTTTTAATATACATAGCAAAGATGTCTTTCATGAAGCTGTGTTGCGAACGTATATGGAGACTTTTGATTTTCATAATGATCCTATTGATATTGCATTACGGTAGGCTTTATTTTTTTCCTCTCAATCTTCTCAATTCACCTCAATTCATTTCAATTATTTTCAATTTCGTTAAACTTACGAATTTAGGAAATTTTTATTGGATTGCTGTTTGCCAAAGGAAACGCAACAAATAGATCGTGTCATGGAAGCATTTGCTAAAAGGTATCATGAGTGTAATCCAGATGTGTTTGCCAATTCAGGTTTGTTAAAATCGTGTTAAAATTGTCTTTATTTAACGTATTTATTATTTATTTTAGTGAATATTGTTCTGATCATATGATACTATCTAAATTATAGATGTGGCATATGTCTTAGCTTTTGCAATGTTGATGTTACACACTGATGCATTTAATAAAAGTGTAAAGCGCAAAATGACAAAGGATGAATTTGTAAATAATACAAGGATTGACGGCGTGCCAAGAGAAATCCTTGAGGTAATAATTACTTCATCCTTATTGACTTGGTTGATTTACAATCCCATTAATTGTCAATCTCATTAATTTTAATTTCTTATGATCAATCATAGATTCTTTACGATAATATAACATTTGCTCGATTTATATATGCCGATGATGATACAGATGTCAATGGACAAACGATGCTTACATCTCCATTAGAAAATAGGCGATCTAGGATATTTAGTTCCTTAAAAGATCGCAGAAAATCTTCGTTTGTAAGAAATGACCCGTATTTTGTAATACAACATGTAAGATTATTCTGTTATTTATAAATTATTTCTTTTTAAACATCTCATCCTTTTTTTTAAAAAAAAATAACAACCTTTTTTTTTTTCTTGATTTTAGAAAGTTCCAACGGATTTTACTCCATTACTCAAGGATGTTGTTCCGGTCGAAAATATTTATTCGTATAAAGGAACCCTTCCGGAATTGGATACGGTTAGTATACACCGCGCTGTTGTCACTGCTCATACTGTTAGAGTTACAGGTGTTAGAACTAGAGGAAATGGTGAATCTTTCAGTCCAACGTCATCTTCAATACACCATTCGGATGATGATGATGACACTTTTCTTCTAAAAATTACAAAAGCCGGTAGATTGGGTCGTAAAACGGATATGGTAGAAGGTGGGAAAAAGACAGGGTTTGCGCGGAGTTGGAAACAATTCGGTGTTGTCCTGAGTGGAAGTCAATTGATGTTTTTCAAAGATGACGCATGGTTCAATAATAATATACCAAATTTAAATTATCCAATGGTAAATGTTATTAATTTATTATATTAATAATTTTTGTATATATTGTATATATGAATTTTATTAAATTAATTTTATGTTTTATATGAATTATAGAAATCTACCGTGATTCCAACGCTAAAACCTGATGTAATTATAATTACTGTTGATTCGGTCGCTGTGTATGATAAAAGTTACAAAAAATATCCAAATGTGTTCCGTCTTGTATGTCCTCAAGGCTGCCAATATCTTTTCCAGGCCGAAAGTGAATCAGAAATGAATGATTGGATTGTAAAGATAAATTATGCGGCTACTTTCAAGACCATTGGTTTAAAAATGAGGCACACTTGGAATGCTAGTTTGGAAAAAGATGAAGAAATGCGAAGAGAAAAGAAAAATATTCGAAAACCATACTATAACTTTCAACAAAGTAAAGAAGAAAATAGTTCAAATGATGTGCATCGTAGGGCCGATGTTCTTAGGGTATGTATATTTATGATTTACCCTGTTGTCACGAAATTAATGTTCAAGACTAGAAAATGCTGGGGAAATTAATCATTTCACCAATCAAATACTAATTTTGCCAATAGTGGTGTTCACCACTCTAGTTTAATTTTACCAGCATCTTTACTCACTCGAAATGTTACTTTGAGACATAAACTTTGAAGAGAATTAATAATTTAATTAAACCTTTTTAAAATTAATAAAATTAATAATTAATTTAGTTAAAATTTTTTTTAAACATTAATGTTCATTATAATTTTTATTTATTACAAGTGAAATTATATAATGAACATTGAAGTATAAAAGGTTTTTGATTAAATTAGGTATTATTTCTCTTAAAAAATTTATGTTTCGAAATAACGTTCCCGACTTTATTTCACGATAGTACTACATATTAATTTTTAACGTCTCTTGGTTATATGTCTCTTGATTTTGTTAATTTAGTCAAAAATTGAAGAACTTCAAGGAAAAATCGCGACACTCACATCTCAACTCCAAACTGACGTTCGATTTGGTAATAATCTTGCCCTAATGATACCATATAAAGCAACCACTCGAGATCGGATCATTCAAGTTGCTACTGTTGTAGGCAGGAGGATCAAAAATATTTGCCTTGAGCTTAGTCGATTAGTTTGTTATCATGAAATTATGGAAAAAGAATTATGTTCAACGATAATGGGTGATAATACTTATTGGCAAAAGAGAAAGAGTATGCATAGAAGTGATGAAAGCCGAGCTTATCGTAGGCATTCAAACATAGGGAATTATTCCTATAACATTACAGAAGGACATAATAGGGAAGTAGTTAGCAGACCTTTCACTATGAATGTACCATCAATATCATCACCTACACCGTCAGAGTCAGAATTATCTATTCAAAGTACTAATCCTTTAGCTACACCAACCACACCGTACACACCAACTTCGACTTTAGATAGTAGTTCTTTACGATTGCCCGAGTTTGAATTTGAAATTATCGGGTCACAGGATATAGATGGATTTGGTGATATGACTAAATCCAATTTTAGAGATGATACATCTAGCATTATAGATTATGTATGTGATGACTTTGTAGAACCAAATACAGTGAATATGGAAGATTATAACCAATTTGATATAGTTGAGAAGCCTAAAGATATGTTTAAACAAACAGATTCAAATATGCAAACTCCATCAGTAATTATAAATTATTTATCATCTGACCAAGATGATGATGAAGAATTTGTTGATGCCAAAGAGAATCTTAATGATTAGGATGAAATAATAAATTAACATCAGACTTTTTTTTAATAATAACTAATGATGTTTTTTTATGTTTGAAAAATTTGGTTGATTTTTTATTGATTCTTTAATTATAGATTTTTTTTAAATCTTCATTATATAGAAGTTATATAGAAAATATCATTGTAACTTTCAAGCCTTTTTGTATTATTTTTTTATTATAGTTACTTTCACATGTAAAATATTGTCACTTTTTTTCATATAAGTTTTGGTGGTATGCGTAAGGTTAGAGGATATGTTAAATAAATTTTATTGCTATATATTTCAAATCTATTTTAAATTATCATAAATGACTAATATCGACTACGTAGGAATCGGAAACTGATACGTAAGTCCGGAGCATAAAAATAAATTGTTATACATATTAGATTTTCTTTATTTTTTTATTTAATTCATCGTAATTGTCTTATTCGTTATTGATAATTCTTGCAAACCCTGATGAAAAATTAAAAAAGTTAATAAACCATTTTAAAATAGAAGCGCAAAATAAATAATAAATAAAATCCTTGATCTGTATGTGCACAAGCGGAAACAAAATGTCCGCTAATACCCAACGGATCAGGATATTTTATTACTAAAAAAGAAATTGAAAGTATATAAATAACATGATCATCATATTACACAACCGCGTAAATAGGGGTTGCTTAAAAGTAGGTTCACTCATATAAAATTAAGGTAGAAGGCAGTATTTTAAAATTATATATAAATCTAATAGTAAATTTTTTTTATATTTAATTTTATAAAAAATTATATTAAGTAACTAAGTTAATCATTAAGTAAAATTTATAGAGTAGGTCTTTCTGATTCTAATAATAGTAAAATTATTAAAATAGGTTAAAAACTCATTGAGGTATGAATTTTTAAAGATTAGAATATAAAATTATATAATAAAATTAACTTATAGATTTATGTAAATTGACTAATCAAATTCTTTATTTTTGTATTAGCTAAGAAAATTTTAACCAATCTAAGTAAACTTTATTATATATACAAGTATATTTTTTTAAAATAATATAATACTTCAAAATTTTATTATAATGGATAAATAATTTTATTTATAATATTATAAAATTTTTTTATTAATTAATTAAAAAATAAAAAAGTTTTATTAGTAGCATATATTAATTTTAGTTAAAAATTTTAATATACTATGCATAACTATATAAAAATGATCTATGTGTTTCCTATTTTTAAATTTTGTTTTATTTGTAAAAATGTTTAAAGTCTGATATCTTTTGGTTTTCTGATTTTAATTAATATTAAGGTTAGGATTAGATATAGGCTAGAAAGTAATATATATATAGTAAAATCATATTTCTGACATTTTTACTTAAAACATTCAAGATTAGTTTAAAGTTATTTTTTATATTTTCATATTTTTAGCTTTGTCAAGTTGTTAGGAATAATATAAAATATATATTAAGTAATTTCATAAAGTGTTAGGTTTTAGAAAAAAATTAGTGTTACTATAAATTTCAATCATATATAATGTATTTTGATCAATAAGAATTAAGAATTTTATAATAAATAAAATAATCAAATTACTATTTTTTTTTAAACTTTGATAACATTGCCAGTTAGTTTATTATCTTTAATTTTTATAATACAATTATAATTATAAGATCATTTAGTATTATATAGCTATTTTAAGCTATCCTAATTCTATTTTATTAACTTCACCTAGTTACTTATATGGCATCTAAGTCTGTATCTGCTACATGCTTGCATGCAGTTACCTTTAGCTACTATTTGTGATCAGAGTATATTATTAAATTGCTATACAAACAAGAATACCTTCACAACTTAATATAATATTCTAATATCAAAGATACTGTCTTTTGTAATCATATTCATATGTTTCATTTACATGTTTTACCTAGTTTTATTTCTTTTACTTTCTAATCTAATTATATCTAGTAATATTTTGATCTTTATATTTTTTATCATTTTGTTATTATATTACTCCTAAATTGGTTTTATTTGGATATATCTGATCCTTATAATCTTTTATCTTTGGTATGTCTGTTATTGTTTTTCTTAAGATTTTTTGATAATAGTTTAGAATCTACAATAAATCTATATCTCAAGTTAGACCTACTGCTGTCATTAGTCTTTTTAACTAATCTGTATCTCAAGTCAGATCTGCTGTTGCTATTCTTGCAGATACCTTGGATCTTAATATTATATAGTAACTTAATGCTATATATTACTTTCAATATAGTGCTTTCTTTTATAATAGAGACTGAAACTTATTACATTTACAATCAGAACAAATCTAATTATATCTAGAAAGTTTCTTTGATCTCAATAATATCATACTACTATATATTGCAAGCTTTTATCTTATTTAATAATACTTGTAAGACAATTTTAGTTATGTTCAGAGAGTTACACCAATCTTAGTAATGCTATTCTATACTATCTTGCAGATTTTATCTTACATTGAATGGTTTATTCTAGTCTTGTTTATTATAGACTTCTATATAGATACAACTAGAATCTAATTTGGTACTTTTACTTTATACAAAGAAGTTATATGCCAATCTCCAAGATTATTCTATTTATAGTCAGACTATTTGCTATATCAGAGTTGCTTCCAATTTGGTTAAACTAATTCTTTATTACAAGTTATCCTCATGTTTATTACTTCTCTCACTATTTCAATTATAGTTATTTTCAGATTACTTTCCTAATCAAATCCTTTTCTTGAATAATTTATTAATTATTCTTTCAAGCAAGTACCTTACAAGTTGAGTGCAGAGATATTGGTACTGCTTATATTAGAAAATATAAGAATATTAATGCTGTTTTAGCCTTAAGAACTTACATGTGCAATCTTTTCATAATCATAATCATTTGTAATATTGCTATTATATATAGTGTTTACATTTCATAATTGGATCTCTTTTTAGAAATTCTTTTATTCCAAATTTGTATCTGCATTTGGATTTTTTCTACAGGACTTTGTATTTAATTAATAATTTAAATAAATTACAGAAACAGATTTTGTTTGTAGAAAATTTAGAAGCTTATTACTAAGCTATGGAATCTAAATCTCTAAATTAACATTATTGTATTATAAATTATTAAAATTTATATAATTATTATATTTGAAGATTATTCTTTAATCTGTAAGCTTTTTCAAACAAATTTGTCTGAAAAATTATTAAAAATATGCTTATAATCTATATTTTTAAAATTTTTTTTGTTTTGTTTTAACTTTAGCAGTCATACTAGTACTTTATTGGGATTTTTAAAACTATACAAATTACATAGAATTTTTTTAATATATAAGTTTAATATTATTTAGCCACTTAGATAGTATCTAAGTACAACTTGTTGCATTATTCTAGTTAGAGATAGACTGCTTGTCTGACTACTGTCATACAATAGGAAATTATCAATCTGATGACATCTTTTTATAAAAAAGCAAAAAACAAAAAAAATTTTTTTATATAAAAAACAAATCAGAAATATAAGGGTAAATGATAAAAAATACAAATTAAGAAATAAAGATGAAAAGAAATAAATAAGAAAAAAGAAAATATATAAAATTTGTAATTTACAAATAACAGATAATTACAATTGTATATCTGTGTCAGGCTTTTAAAAATTATAAACTAGACTAAATAGAAATAATTCTACTATTTACTTAGATTATTTAACAAAAACTATATAAGAAAGAAAAAATCTTTGACTTAATTATAGAAGGTCAGTATAGAGTACTAATTAGTCTAGAGTTAGTATTTTTAGGTTTTTAGTATTTCAAGATATATATATAGTTATGTTTATATTACTGTATTGCTTCTGATCTATGTTATTAACAAATCTGTTTAGGAAATAAACACTGCTAACTGTTTTGGTAGTTTAATATATCAATCTTTAGAAGAAAATAAGCTAAATCATCAACTTTTACAAAATTTTTTTAAAGTAAAATAAAGGTAAGAAGTAATTCAACTTTATAGCTTTTGTGAGTTCTTGACCTTTATATGTGTTTCTTGTAGATTTTACAGTTGCATAAAACTAATATATTTAACTTTATTGTTTACTTGATAAAAAACTTTGGCTTTTATCAACTACTTTTTCTATAGTTCCAAAATGCATTTAAACCATCATCACAAAGCTGCAACTTCTTTTTCAACTCTATTTTAATGTTTAACTATGCATATACAGTACTCTAAAAAAGTTTTTATAAAGTTTAATATATTAACTATATCATTTTTCTATAGTTTAGCTTTTTGAAAAGTTTG
>CAJVQA010010917.1:0-11078 GCA_910591915.1 Cetraspora pellucida | reverse complement strand
ACTGTATCTTGAGAGTTACTAGAACTTGATTGTTGTGTGATTGAGATACTCAGTTCTTTTATTTGTCCTATAACTCTTTTTAGATCTTGGTTTATCTCTTCTTTTTTACTTGCTTGCTCTTGGTTTCTTCTTTCTTTTTCTGACATGGCAATTTCTTTCTTTTCTGCTTCTTTAACCTTTCTGGTTTTCTCTATTTTTGTTTCTTTTTTAGTTGTTTCTTTCTCATTAAAATTTCTTTGAGGATTAAATGAGCCTGGGTTCACATCTATTGCTAATAGCTTTGTTGCCCATTCTTTGATGATATTATATAGCACTGTGCACACTTCAGCTATTCTGAGCACTTCAAGAATTTGGCCATAAAGAAGTAAATCCTTTATTGTGATATTTTTCAGATCATAAACCACTAGATCTTTTGCTATATATTCTAGGTTATCTGGATTTCTAATACATTTTAACAAAATCTTATCTAATATCTTGCTATCTATATATCTACGATTTCTATCTTCGAATCCTCTGATATATTAAATTAAGTCTGTGTCCAATAGCAATCCTATTCTTGTTTGTACTTCCATTTTTAGACTTTCTTGTTGCTCGTTCATCTATTTAGTAGCTGTGCTTGTACTTACCTATATTTCCTAATATAGTTGTTTGTTGTTTACCATGATGCACTGTTGTTTGTTGTTGTTTATATTAATAGCTAGTTACGTGTTCTGTTGTTATTTTCTAGGTCTAGTGTACTTTTCTGATTTCCTCAAAAATTTGTTTAAAATTTCTTAAAGCCAGAAAAAGTTTTGTTTCTCAAGACTTTGCTTATGTTGTTGCTAAGACAAAGTATTTGTATTTTGTGTACTGAGTCTTTTTTCTTAGAGGTCCCAATATAGTTTACTGCACTAGTTTTGTGTTTTTAGTGTATTTAATTTTAGCCATGTTTTGAAAAAAGTGATCAGCAGAAAGAGTGTGAATATAGCAAAATAAATTCCAAAATTTTTGCTAAATGCAAAATATTTCAAAATTATTGTGTTATACAAAATTTTTTAAAATATTTTGCATTCATAAATTTTTATTAACCTTTTTATAATTTATATTGCAGCAATACTAATTTTGTTTTAGAATAATTTTTTTTTTAATTTCAATCTTTTTTTTTTGTTTTTTTTTGATCTATGATTCTTTTTTTTTTGATTTTTGATTTTATTTATTATTTTTTTTTTCTTTATATTTTTGGCAGTAAAGTTGAACCTGGAACTGATACCAAGATAAGTATTAGTTCTTTTTTTTTTTTATTACTAATGTGTTCACTTTTTTTTTGTTTTTCTTTTTTTTGTATTGTTACTAATGCTTTCTTTTTTTTTTTGTAAGTCTTGTGCTTTACCAGAATTGGAACCTTGAACCTGAAACTGTTACAAAGATAAGTATCAGTTCAATTTTTTTTTTATTTCAGTTTTTTTGTCTTGTTACTATTTTCTGTTTTCTTTTTCTGTAGGTCTTGTGCTTTGCCAGAAAGGGTTAATGAGAGCCGGGATCAGGATCTTGAACTTGAAACTAGTACAAAGATAAGTACTAGTTTACTTTTTTTTGTTTTTTTTGTTTTTTTGTTGTTACTAATTCTTGCTTTCTTTTTCTTTAGGTCTTGTGCTTTACTAGGAAGGGTTAATGGAGGCTGAGATCAGAATCTTAAACTTGGAACTAGTACAAAGATAAGTACTAGTTTATTTTTTTTTATTTTTTTTTATTTTTTTGTTGTTACTAATTCTTGCTTTCCTTTTCTTTAGGTCTTGTGCTTTGCCAGAAAGGGTTAATGGAGGCTGAGATAGGAATCTTGAACTTGAAACTAGTACAAAAATAAGTACTAGTTTATTTTTTTTTATTTTTTTTTCATTTTTTTGTTGTTACTAATTTTTGCTTTCTTTTTCTTTAGTCTTGTGCTTTACCAAAAAAGATTAATGGGAGTCAGGATCAGGATTTTGAATTAGAACTAGTACAAAGATAAGTACTAGTTCACTTTTTTTTTATTTTTTTTATTTTTTTCTTGTTACTAATTCTTGCTTTCTCTTTCTTTAGGTCTTGTGCTTCACTGAGAAGGGTTAATAAAGGCCAGAATCGGGATCTTAAACTTGGAACTAGTACAAAGATAAGTACTAGTTTATTTTTTTTGTTTTTTTTGTTTTTGTTGTTGTTATTAATTTTTGCTTTCTTTTTTTTTAGGTCTTGTGCTTCATCACAAAAGGTTAATAAGGGCCAGAATCAGGATCTTGAACTTGGAACTAGTACAAAAATAAGTACTAATTTATTTTTTTTTGTTTTTTTTTTGTTACTAATTCTTGCTTTCTTTTTTTTTAGGTCTTGTGCTTCACCAGAAAGGTTAATAGGGGCCAGAATTGGAATCTTAAACTTGGAACTAGTGCAAAGATTAGTATATTTCACTTTTTTTCATTTTTTGTTGTTACTAATTATTTCTTTCTTTTTCTTTAGGTTTTGTGCTTCACCAAGAAGAGTTAATAGGAGCCTGAATCAGGATCTTGAACTTAGAACTAGTATAAAAATAAGTACTAATTCATTTTTTTTGTTTTTTTCTTTTTTTTGTTATTACTAATTCTTGCTTTCTTTTTCTGTAAGTCTTGTGCTTTACTAAGAAGAGTTAATGAAGACTGAGATCAGGATCTTAAACCTGAAACTGATACAAAAATAAGTACTAGTTCATTTTTTTTCAGTTTTTTTGTCTTGTTACTAATTCTTGTTTTCTTTTTCTATAGGTCTTGTGCTTTGCCAAAAAGGGTTAATAGGGGCCAAGATTAGGATCTTAAACTTGGAACTAGTACAAAGATAAGTACTAGTTCATTTTTTTTTATTTTTTTTTATTTTTTTGTTGTTACTAATTCTTGCTTTTTTTTTCTTTAGGTCTTGTGCTTCATCGGAAAGGGTTAATGAGGGCCAGAATTAGGATCTTGAACCTAGAACTGATACAAAGATAAGTATCAGTTCACTTTTTTTTGGTATTTTCTTTTTCTTTAGTTTTGTGCTTTGTTAGAAAGAGTTAATGAAGGCTGGGATCAGGATCTTGAATCTAGAACTGGTACAAAAATAAGTATCAGTTCACTTTTTTTTAGTATTTTTGGTTTTTTTTGTCTTGTTACAAATTCTTGTTTTCTTTTTCTTTAGGTCTTGTGTTTTGCCAGAAAGAGTTAATAGGGGCCAGGATCTTGAGTTAGAAATGTTAATAAAAAAATTGTGTTTAACATTTTTAGTTTTGTTTTTTAATATAATATAGTTTTTTTTATTATATAATTATTTTTTAATAAAAATTAATTAAAAAATTATTTTAAATAAAAAATAAATAAATTAATAAATAGTTTTAAAATTTTTTCAATGATTTATTTATTTTGTAATAGTAAAATTTTTCTGATTATTTTACATTATTGCAAAATTTTTCTGATTATTTCACATTATTGCAAAAATTTTTTGATTATTTCGTATTATTGTAAAATTTTTCTGATTATTTTGCATTATATGATATTTTTCTGATTATTTCATATTATTGTAAAATTTTTCTAATTATTTTGCATTATTGTGAAAATTTTCTAATTATTTTGCATTATTGTAAAAATTTTCTAATTATTTTACTATATTGCGAAATTTTTTTAATTATTTTACAATATTGTGAAATTTTTTTATTTCGAAAGAATTTTACATCAATCGCAATTATTTTAAAAAATTTTTGATGTGCAAAATCTTTTACAATATTTTGTTTATATTTTCTGCTAATGATTATTAGTATTTTGTTATGCTAATTTATGATATTCACAACAGTCTATGAAATATTTATTATGTATATATGGTTGCAGAAATTTGAATACTGCTATTACTATGCTCATGCTTAATTCTTGCTTTTTTGCAATTTTGCTAATGCAATTTAATGTGCATATATTTTAATAGAGATTTAGTAACTTAAATCTAGTGTGTGTTAATTTAGCAAGCTTTGTCTTAGTTATACTAACTATGTTGTAATTATTTTTATAACAGTATTCTAGTCATATTTGCATCTTGAATTTGTTATTTGTACTTTAAATGTTATATGTTATAATCTTTATATTGTCTAATAAATTGTTATTTGTTAGAGGTTGTTTAAATATTTTTATCATACTGCTTATATTTAAATTAATTGACATTTAATTTATATGAAGATATTTCTATCATACTGTTTATATTTAAATTGATTGACATTTAATTTATATGAAAATATTCTATTTTGGTTCTGGAAGTAGTAGCAGTTATAGTAGATAGTCAGGTATTGTTTTGATATTAAAGTATTAGTATAGAGTTATTTGTTGATTTATTCCTTAAATTGTATTGCATACAAATTTGTTTGCATTTTTTTAAAAAATTTAATTTTTATAATAAAATTTTAACAATTAATTTTAGCAATATACTTTTTAAATAAAAAATATTTTTAAAATTCTATTTTATAAACTTAGTTAAGAAACTTTTTTAACTTATTAAAAAACTTTTAATTAATTAAAGTTTAAAGATTGTGTAACATAAAAGTTTATTATTAAAATATTTTTTAGGTTTTTTAAAATTTCATATGTTTCTGAAGCTAAAAAAAATTTTTGCTTTTAAAACAAGTATTAATTTTTATATATAAATTATTAAACTTATAATAATTAAAAATATAATCTTGAAGATATGGCAAACTAGTGAAGTGGATAGGTTGTTAACCTCCAAGTGGCAGGTTTAGAGTTCAAATCTTAGTGACAGCAAAAATTTGCAATTCTTTCTGTGTTATGACTAACTGTCTTCTATGATTGGTTAAGATAGAATATCTGTAACCTGTGTTATACTAGCATAACTAAAAGGTCTAAACACTTGTATAACATTGTATGAGGAAACACAAACTAGTACCGGTTAGTGTGAACTCAAGATAAGTCCTTAGGCTGTATAAATTACAGAAACCAGGTAGAAAGACAGAAGCCTACTTGGAAGACCCAAGTAGAAAGATAACCCAAACCTTCGATAGTGCTACTATAAAGACTAAACTTATAAAATAGAGCTAGAACTTATGAAACCAGACAAATGTGCTAGTCTTTGAAGAAGGATTAGATGAACCAACCAGACCATCGGAATTTCTATGTTTCAGAGAAAAAAGGTACATGCTGGCAAATATGTAAACCAGAAGTATAGTCTCATTCTACCTTTTCAGTCTATCTGGAATGACAGCTTGGTGGAACTTGAATTGAATATCAAAGTAGTAAGAATATATTGTGAAATCGTATTAGGATTGAAGTAAACTCTACAAGAGCATAGTAGTTTAATAGTATGCCCTGACCATCAGTGTTGGTCTTAGCCATAGCAATACTAGGTCAGTTGTAAGAATAGGATACAGAAGATTCTGGAAGATTTAGTACAAGGTCAAAGGTTCCTCATATAAGTGAACTGCTTTAAAGACTTAGTGACCATGGCATATTTTTACTAACATCAGCTAGGGTCATTGGTAGGCAGAAGTAGATGGGTGGATACAGAAACAGAGTAGTTAAATAAGAAATCTATAAGTGGGTTTCAGGTATGGCAGCTAGTGTAAAACCTTCGGGCAAACTATTTAAATTAGATAATAACTAAAGTTGTACAAATGGCTAGTTGTATACTCTCTTCATAGTTGCCCTTTGTGGTTGTAATGCAATCATTAGCCAAATATACTATCAATAAAATCCTGGATCATAAGTACTCATCTTAATATTTAAAAAAAAATAAATAAAAATGTAATCTTGAGTGTAGTGATCTAATGAAGTGGTCAGGTTGTCAACCTCCAAGTGGCAGGTCTAAAGTTCAAATCCTATAGATGATGAATTTTGGAAAATAAGATCTATGTTATAGTAACTGTCTCTGTCAATCAGTTGGATTAGAGTATCTGTAACTTTTGTTGCACCATCTTAAATAGGAGCTCAGGGCATCTATACAAAGTGTAATGTTATACCTACATAGAGGAATGTTAATAATCAGTATTGCATAAAACTTTGATGCAAACTCATGATAAGACCACTAGGTGCAAAAAGCAAAAGAACTGAAAAGTCAAAAACCAACTTGGAAATTCTGAGTAAAGAGGTAGCATGGACTTTCAATAGTACTATCGAAACATCAAAAAGCTCCAAAAAAAGATTACTAGAACCTCAAATAGATCGAATAACAATATGTGTAAAGAAGCATATATTAACCAGGCTACTAGGTTCACTAGATAGGCTATTTAGATTAGTAGTTTGTAAAGTCTTGTGGGTCTTGTAAGTTCAGAAGTAGGGAATAAAAGTTAGAAAAGAAAGATATCAGAGCCTTGTAAACTTTACAAGAATATAGTAGTTTAATAGTTAGCTCTGACTACAAGTAATAGTCTAGGCCAGAGTAGTACTGGGTCAGCTGTAAATATAAGATAAAGAAGGCTCTGGTGGGCTTAATATAAAGTTAAATATGACTTAGTGACCATGGTATATTTGTAGCAATAGCTGTAGTTGATAGGATAAGGGTGGATATAGAAACTAGAGTGTTTAAATAGAGAACCCACAGGCAGGTTCTAGGTATGGCAACTAGTATAAAACCTTTGGCTGGACTACTTAAAATAGACAATAACTAAAGTTGTACAAGTGGTTAGTTGTATACTCTTTTTATAATTGTCTCTGTAGCTGTTGTATATAATAGTTATATGCTGACTGATTATTAATAAACTCCTAAGTCACAATTACTTGCCTTAATATTAAAAAAAATATATATATATAATCTTTAATATAAACTAAAAAATTGTATTAAAAACTATAGGTTTAAAATTAATATTTAAAAGTTTATTATAGATAAACTAAAAAAATATTTTATTAAAAATTTTTTTTAAAATTACACATTTTTGGTCTATAAGCAACCTACTTTTTTTTCTTATAATTTAAAAATAAATATTACAAAAAAGTAATTTTTATTTTTAAATATTATTATACCAAATTTTATTTAGATACTTTAATATTTTAAAAAAGTAGATCAGAGCCAAAAAAATATAATTATGTAAGCAAATTTGATTGCAAAAGCCTACAATCTAAGGAATAGATATATTAATATATATTGAGTCTGTAATTTTTTCTAGTTCCTTTTGCAGTTCTGTTAAAGTTTGGAGAATGTTGAGTTTATTTTGTTTATTGTTTGTTGTTTCATTCAATTATGATTAGTTTGCTTGTTGATCTATTTGAATCCAAATTGTTAAAATCTTATAGAAATAGTAAGTTTTTCTCAGTAATCTTGCTATTTTTATAAGTGCTTTAGGTGTTGTTATTGGTAAGGTTAAGTTATATTTTGTTATTTGTTGTGGGTCTTCTAGTAGGTTGGGTTTGTCTGTAGAGTTTACTGTTATAATATAAGGTAATAAAAAAAGTAAAAACTTATACCATAATCTAATTTGTTAGATGAACTTTTTTGCTTATAGTTTTTCAGTTATTGGGTATATAAAGCTATTAGTTGTTTTGATTTTGCTAGTTTCTTTAGGCAAGTGTAGCTTTGCTAGAAAGTAATCTTTTAAAAAAATAATTTTCTTATAGTATTTGGATTGTTTTTTTAATATTTGTATTTGAATTTTGTAGATCTATAGAAAAGTAAAGTTAGTATATAAGCTCTAGGTCTTTGTAGACTGCTGATAATGGTTTTTTTAAAGGTGTAGGTTAAAATAATTACTTGGAATTCTGTTAAAAGAGTAGTAGTTTCTTAGTTGCCTTGTTATGTCTATAAGTTCTCTTAGTTGACTTCTTTCTATAATTAGAAAAAAATATTTAGTTTCAGAATTTAAGTTCTTCACTGAGTTAGACAGTGGTTCTAGTAATGTAAACTAGGTGTCTGGTAGTTTGTCAAAGTGGTATATTCTGTGTAGAGCTGTAGCAACTGCTTTGATATGTTCTCTGTGTTATATAGATAAGTTGAAAGAGAGTATTTGAATAATATTTGTTAGAATTTGGTTAGTATCTGTTAGTAATTGCTATAAGTAAGCAGTTGTTGCTTTTTGTACAATCTTATATAGATCTGGATTATTTTTTATGATTCTGTCTTTGGTGAATCCTTTGTAATATTTGATAAGATAAAATATTTGTTTTGTCAACATTTTGTAAAACTTTGTGTTAGTTAGGTAATTAATTATTATTTTTTGTCATAATTTTTAGTGAATTACATCTCTTGTTTTCTTATCAGTGATAGTTATTTTGTTAGTTAGTTTATATTTCTTTAATGCTCTTTGGAATAGGTTTTTATAGACTTCTTAGTATTGTAATATTAATTTTTTTACTCTAGTAAAGATAAAAAAAAATATAGCATCTTTGTGTTTAAACTTAGCTTCAATTGCTAGGTGTAGTGCCTAATTTGTTGGCTTAGTTTGCATTTTGTATTTGATAAAGTCTTGGATTTCTTTTTCACTTTTTAATGCTTTTACTATTTTGTTATAGTTCTATGTAGTTTTGTTGAATGCTTCATATACCTCTTCTTCTAGTTTCTTGTTTATCTCTTGTGTTTATTCTTCTGTGAAGTTATTTTGTTTTGTACTTTGTGTGTTGTTTCTATATACTGTATTTTTTTTGTGCTATTTGACTGTATATTGCTTGTGTTGTTGCTTGTCCTGCTGTTGTATTACTGTCTTGTTGCTATGTATTAGCCTCTATTTCTATTTGATCACTATCTACTATTTTCATATTTTGATTTTTGGTAGCTTCTGCTTAATTGTTACACTTATTTATATTTGCATTTTGATTTGTTATGCTGTTTTGGATTGTTGTATTTATACTTGCTAACATGACTGTGCTATTATCATTGTTGTTGTTTGTAATATATTAATTGTTGTTATTACTTTCTATTTCTGTTATATTGTTATCAAAACTGGTTTGAACTAGTTTTGTTTTGTTATTGTTGTTTTGTGGTGATGTCATTTTTGTTTTTGTTAGAGTATGCCAGTTTTGCTACTTTTTGCCTTTTTGTAAGGTGAAGCTAGATCAGAACAAGGTTTTTTTGATCTTGTACTAGGATGTATTATATCTATTTTATTTTTTTTTTTATTTATGTTATTGCTATTGTTGTTGGTTTTGCTTCTAGTATTGTAGTCCTTCATCTTAAGCTTTTGTTCTGTTTCAAATATAAATTTACAGATTGGCCCAAAGGCCTATTGCTTTGATGTTTTGTTTGTTGTTAATGTTGCTTCTCTTTTGCACTTTATTTTAACATATATTAGACTGTACTATGCTTTTTAGTGTGTTGTAACTACCTTTGTCTATATATAATTATTTTATTTATTTAAGCTTTTGTTGTTTTTTATTTTTACTTATAATTTTAAGATTTTTGAGAAAGAGTTTTTTTTTTCTGTTTTATTTTTTTGCATTTTTCTAAAAGTGGATTATAGAATAAATGCTACATCAAGAGTAAAATTATCTTTCTTTGATCTATTTTATCTTTAGCTGTTATCTCTTTTGTTAGATTATAAGCTGTAATAATTTTAAGTTACTATTTACTACAGTTAGACCTTCTTAAATGCACATCATTAGGATCAGCTCTAGAGCATGCATTTAGAAAGAGTTGCAATTAAAAAACACTAATAAAATTACAATATAACTATTATTATAACTTTAATAAGCTATAAATAATAAGTTTGATTGGCTAATAATCATGTGAATGCATTTATAAAAAAAGTTTTTATAAATAGGCCAGACAATAGTATGCACTTACAAAATAAAGAATGTGCATTTATCTATAAGTCCTGTCATGGACTTAGACTTATATTATGCATTTAGAAAAATGATGTGTTTAGAGAAAGTGCATTTAGAAGAGTCTAATTGTATAAAAATCAATTATATATTTTTTTGTTTTTTGTAGTACTGTTATAAAATAAATTATTATTTTATTATTTATTATTATTATTATTATATTATTTTTTTTTAATGTTAAAGTTTCTGCCTTTGGGGATTGATGTTTTTATTCAAGTATTTGAACATGGGTGCCTTTAGAGGCTTACATACATAGAAGGTTACAACTAGCTACATGTGCACTTTTGGTGCCTAATTTAAATAGTTTATCTATATATTATTATACAAGTTCTACACTAAATGCCATACCTGCAAGACAACTATGAGTCTTGCCTATTTAAACATTTTGTATATATAGTCTAATTTGTGATCATAAGAACATCTTCTAGGCTACACTTATTTAAAGTATCTGATGCTTTTAAGACCCTTAGGACTAGTTTATCCTTGACAGAAAACTTACTAGAACCTTTCATGCCTCACATATAACTAATCTAGTTTTATGCAACATACTATAGTTATCTAACACTTGCAGTCATAGGAGTTATCTGTTTAATTACTACATTACACTATTTTTACTTTTGTAAAGTTTACTAGAACTCAGTATCTATTATTATAATATTTTCTCTATCATCTCTTACTAATTACTACTCAGAATCAACAAAACTTCTCTAACTTCCAATTCAGATAGTTTGGTATAGTATACTTATGTATTTTTTTTTTTCAATGATTCTGGCAGCCTGGTTGGTTATGTGCTTCTTAATACATATTGATATTTGGTTTATCTATCTATTCTTTTGGAGATATTTTATAAACTTTCATTGGTCTGATTATACTATCAAAAGTTCATGCTATCTCTTTACTTAGGAATTTTTAAGTAAGCTTTTAACTCTTTAGTTCCTTAGTTTATTGCATTTGATAGTTTTATTATAGGTTTGCCCTAAAGTTTTATATGACATTAGTTATTAACATTCCTCTATATACATATAACATTACACTTGGCATAAATGCCTCAGGCTTCTATTTGAGATAGTACAACTTAAAGTTACAAATACACAAATTCAACCAATTGTCAAGAAACAGTTTGCCATAATACAAGTTAATTTTCAAATTTCATCATAAGTGGGATTTAAACCTTAGACTTGCTACTTAGAGAATAACAATCTATTATATTATATTATTATTTTTATTTTTTTTTTTTATTTTTTTTTTTATATAAGCAGTTATGCTAGTACTTTATTAGGTTTTTGAAATTACATTTGTAACTATATAAATATCTCTAATATCTAA
>CAJVQA010010916.1:0-11078 GCA_910591915.1 Cetraspora pellucida | reverse complement strand
TTATTTAATTGTCTGAGCTTTTATTCTTGCATGTAATTTGCTTTTTATTTGTACTAGTACAAATAGTAGAAATGTATGTATTGCACATATGTTACTATTTTATAAATTACTTTAATAAAGATACAAGCAAGACTTCACCTTAAAAAAAAAAAAAAAAAAAAATATAAATCAGCATTAATAAATGCTAATATATAAATTAGCATTAGTAAATACCAATATATAAAGCAGCATTTATATATATATTATTTCTATATTTTTGTCATGTCAATATTAAATACTTTAACTATTAAGATATTTAAATAAAATTATAAGTATGTCATATTTAACTTATAAAAAAACTGTCATTATATATATATATACATTATTCATTAGCATGATAATATATTATATATCATATATATTAATTTATTAATATTTATTTAAGTATTGTTGAATTTTAGTGTTATTAAATGATATTTATATAAAAATAAAACTATTGCAAATAAAATATATATTACACAATTAATATCAGATTTTTTATTAAATTTTTATCAGACTTTAATTATAATATTAATAGTATAAAATAGCATAACAAGTAGAGATTTGAAAAATTGGAAATTTTTTTAATTTACTGTGCAGGCTGCACAACCTGCATGGGTCTGCATTATAGTTAATGCAGGCCAAAATTGTTAAATTCTACAGCATTATAGAAAATTCTAAGTTTTTGAAAAATTTTTCTGTACAGTGTCTCATCTCTAGTAACAAGCTATTATTATTACTTCAAAATAAAAATTAATATATGTAACCTCAATGATCTGTTTTACTTAATCATACTGTAATCAGAAGGACCACAAGATAATTATTTTATAGAACAAATTAAGTAGATATCTAACCTGGATCTCAGGTTGCAAATACATTAAAATCAAAACAAGATACACTGTTATTGAATATAAAACATTTAATAAGATTTATTTTTATATAACAAATAAATTACAGAAATTTAATTGTCTATTTACCTATTATATGACTATATTTACTATTAAAAAGAAATGAACACCTGTTATATTTACTATTAAAAAAAAATAAAGACTATTAATATTAGAATTTGATGATAAAATTTCTAATATTAATTGCAATAATAATTAATTTAGTATGACAGGCTTAGTAAAGTAAAATAATATTGATATTAAAGAATTAATAATATTTTTTTTTTAAATATTAATAGTGAGGCCATGCCTTTAACTTTATTGAAATTTAATTAAAGTTTTTATAAAAAAAAACTTGCTTTTAAATTACATATAAAGAATAAAGATTCAGACATATAATCTGCGATCTAAACCTACAAAAGTGGCCAAGGCTCATCTAAATTTGGATGTTAGAATAATATAAAAGAAAAGGGTATAATATTTAATTTATTGGATAGTCTAAAGATCAATTTTGGTGATAATTTAAGGTATTAAAATAGAGGGTAGACTAGAAGAAGAACTATAAATTAAATTTGTAGTAAGTGTGTTTTGAAACTGTGCAGAACATAAAATACAATATGGAATCCATATTGTTTGTATATTTGTTAGTTTAAATAAAGAAAAAATTTAATAGAAAGAGAAGTAGCTGTATAGTAAAAAATAAAAGTATTATGAATAGTAGAAATAAGGTCAATAGGAACTATACCAGATAAGGTAGAAATAAAAGATGGCATGTGTGAAGAGTTATGCAATTTAAAGCTATCAAGTGTAAGAATTTTTTAATATAAATTAGAAACAAGATAGATGGACATGTCAAGAGCAGTAACATTTAAGATGCAATTAAGAAAATTAGAGACAAAGTGATAAATTGTTTGGATAAAAGGACAAAGAGTCCAGTGTAATGAAGAGCTAGTTTGATTGCATTGGTGACAGAGAGGAGAGTAAGAGAAATTATATTTGTGAAGAGTGTGAGGAACAGATAGTTTATTTAAGAGAATTTTAACACAGAAAGTTTTTAGAATAGAGGAATAAAAACTATAGACAAAGTTAGAAACCTTTTGATTATTTTTAATACAAAGCCAAGTGGCTTCCTAGTTGATGTTAGAAGCAATTGTTGAAAATGATGTTGAGATGTTCAAAGTGTTATGATTTGAGCTTGACAGATAGTACGAATAGAGTGTCGAATAAGAATCTTAATAGAAAATTGATCAATAAATAGAGTATAAGCAGAATTGTAAGCTTTATTAGTTAAGAATATTAAAAAGAATAGTATTTGATAACTATAAGCAAGTTGATCAGCAAGATTATTAAATGGGTTATTTTAGTGTGTAGTAACTTTGTAAAAAGTAAGCTAAATGTTGTATGAGTTAATGAAGTTGATAAGAGTTTGCCAAATAGAGAAATATGGAGTATAAGTATGAGAAAGTTTGAATGATAATAAGCAGATATTATAATATTTGGAGATAACAGATTGTGAGTTTATAAAAATATAAACAGAGCAGTTTTTAGAAGCAGTTATAATTGCTGAAAGAATAACAAGGATTTTAGCTTTAAAGAAGCATAGCCAGAGTTTGACTTGTGCTTGGAATGAGTAAATAGTTGCAAAATTATCAACTTGAATCCAACCTATGACCATAGAGCATTGAGAGGTAACAAGCTCAATAACAGAACCATTAGTATAAAATAAATTAGTGGTTAGGTTATGATTGTAATTAGCAATAGACTGTAAGCTATTAGTAAATTGGTTAGACTGAAAAATATAAGGTAATTCTTGTGAATTAATTATTAGTAAAAAAGAAGGTAGAATATGTAAAAGATGTCAAATAGCTACAGAGTATGCAATATTAAGAAAGTTGGCATGTATATTAAGAGTTTTGGCAGTATTAATATAACAGAATAGTTTTGTAGCCAGGTTTGTAGAAATAAAGATAGTGCATTTGTAGGCAATTGTATTAGAGTTAAGATGACATCCAGAACATAATGTAGTAGTAAAGAGGAGAGTAGGATATAGGTTTAAAAACTGGAACTAATATAAGCAGTGCCAATAAGTAATAAGAGTAAGGCCTATAGGGATATTATGCCTTCTGGCCTTGTCAATAATTATTTGGTCATAAGAACAGTAAGTAGTTAAGATTTGGTATTGAAGATGAAGTAACCAGTAGTATAAGAAAAATAGTTTGTTTGAGGTTGATTAAAGTGATTATATAAAGTATATTGATGAAAATGGCTTGTTGTAATGTTCTTAAGAATGGTGAATTATTGAGTTACAACACTTTTGAAAAGTTTATTTAATCTAGGAAAAATATGTTTCCAGTATAATAAGCATGAATTATCAAATGTAGTGAGTTGGTCAAGAATAGTAATATGTAATATCTAAGTTGTTTTTTGAAAATAGAGTATTTGGAATGGGAGAAAAGAAGAGATTCAAGAGAGATAGCTCTATTATTTAAAGTAAATAGAATGTTATAAGTTGGATTAGTAAAAAATTCTAGCCAATATACTTGATAAGCTAAATAATTTTAAAGTTTGTAGTTAGATGGTTGGAACTATCAATAATAGAATTAGAATGTAAGAGAATATTGGTAGAAGACCAAAGATTGTTTTGTAACTATTAAATTCAAATGTAAGTTAATGTACCTAATAGGTCAGAGTTATTAAATTATTTGAGAAAATTAGAAATATAGTGTTGCAGTTGGATGTCCCAGATGTGTTTGATATTGTAAATTTAGGGATATAAAAGAATACTAGAAGGTATTGTATGACAAAGTTTAGCTTTAAGTTTAACAAGGCCAATATGCTGAGTAAAGATTTTATTGCAGGTAGGCTAACTAACTACAATGTTTTGAAGACAATATTCGAGAATAGAAATGATAACTGTGTTAATAATATAATGGGCATGTAAGTCAGTAATATGTTTGGTTTTGGCAATTTGAATAAGTTAAAAGAATTTAGCAATAAGCAGTTTTGTTTGTTTAGATTGCTTATTGTTCAAGATAAGCCAGCAACCTAAAAATTTAAAGAGTTGTTTAGGAGAATGTAGTGGAAGAAGATGATTATTATAGAGGATAGAGATGTAGTGAGATGAAGGGTTATTGGTAATCAGAATAGATTTTGTAAGATTAACTTAAATGTTAGCTATAGCATAAATAATTCAGCTATGGATAATGTGTTGAAAAGCTCAGTTTATGATAAAGTATCCTAAAAAGTGTTATCTACTGTATATATGCAAGACAGAACATTGTTTTTGTAATGAGTTAAATGTTTGGAGTTTAAAATTGGTAGCCTAAGAGGATTGTAGAATATAACTAGGTACTTGTGCATATATATATAATATAAGTAGATTATAATATATGTCTATAATAAAGGAGTAATGGTTTTATCTTGGTCAATACTATTGTAAACAGGGTATGAGGAAGTAAGACCAAGATTAGTAATAACTTGATTGTGATAATTAGTCAAGAGGTCTGAAAGAATATTAATAATAGATGAAGGAAGTGCCAGATAAAAAAGTGAATGTTTAAAAAAAGTAAAGTTAACAGAATTATATACTTTACTCATATTTTATAAAAGTAGCCAAATTTTCTTATAATTGCAAATAGCATCTTTAATAAGATTATTGAAAATGTGAATAGAGATTGAAGTGTTATTATTAGAAAGTGTAACATAATTAAAAGGTGAAAGAATAGAATTAGAAAAAAATATGATGCTTAGTCTGTTCATAAGAATTTTGGTATATAGTTTGTGAATATGTTCAACAAGACTAATAAGTTGAATAAGATTAAGATTATCATCAAAGAAGTTATATTTAGAAATAGAATAAATTCTACTATGTTTTCATTGCTTAAGAATTCTATTTTCAAGAAAGCAATAGTTAAAGAAACTAGTAATAGCAGAAGTGCATTTAGAGTTAATATATTTGAGCATTTTATAACTAATGTCTGTAGGACTATTGGCTTTGTTGTTAGAAAGCTAAGAGAGAATTTAAGAGAGTTCTTTATTTGTAATAGAGGAGTTCAGAGATTGGTACCAGGTTTGGTTGATATAAGAGAGTGAGAAATAATGTTATTGCCAAAAATTATTAAAAAGAGTTTTATTAATAGGTCTAAATGCAGTCTAGTCATGAAAATATAATTGAACATGCTGTTTAATAAGTAATAGATTAGTTATAAGCTTATTAGCAATTTTATATTAGAGAAATGAACAGGTTGATAGTAGCAATTAAGAATGCTATTGATAGCTTGTATAGATATAATATAAGAGTAATACATCTTTTGTTAGTAGCTTTGTTGATTTGTTGTTGAAGTAGGAGAGAATTTTCAAGATGACAAGTATGAAAAAGTTGTTTTCAGATAGAGTAAGCATGTTGAAACCATGATTGAATACAAGATGAGTTAGTTGAGTTAAGTAGTTAAAAGTTACATTGTAACTGTTTGTTAATTTGATAAATATTTTGATTAATGTTAAAGATGTCAGAATATTGGATAAGTTTTTTAACAAGTTTAATAATGTGACCAAGTTTTTTAAGAGATAAATGTAATAGAGTGCTGTGAAATGAGTATTAATAGTTGTAGCTATGTTTACAAAAAAGACTTTACTAGAGATAGTGTAAGTAGCAGAGTAAATAATAGAGAATTGAATTTTGTGTCAAGTTGTTTCAATACTTTTATTAATTTTACTATTAATAGGAATTTTGTGCAGTAAGAGTTGTTATAATAAGGATTTCCAATTCTTTGCAGACATAACCTTGTAGTTAAAGATGCAATGACTAATACCAGTATGTTTACATAAGGGTTTGCTGTAGGCATGTGGAAATGTTCATATAGAGGTAAGAATTAAATAGTTACTGGAAGTTGAGGTTTGGTTGTTATTAAAACTGTAAGAAAGAAAAAATTGTATATTGAATTGGTCAGTTCAAATATAGTTAATATAACTACTACTAGTATTGTAAGACCAGATAGAATGTTTGTTGTTAAAGTGAGCTTCAATCTCATACATATTGGTGTTGTTAAAAAGTTGATAAGTTTGTATTTAGAAAAAGAACTGTTTATATTATCATATGTATTAAAATAATAGGGTGAATGTGAAGTTAAGAAGCTTGTTGGATTCAGTTAATAACAGTATTTTGAGTATAATTTTGAATAGACATATTAGTTGATAATAGGTATACTGAGATAATATAAGTTTAATATTATTTTAAAAGAAGATATTAAGTACTATAGTACCTTCAAGATGGGTATGAATACTATAAATGTGAGGTTTAAGATTATTATAGATTATAATAGCAGTGTCTTTAATAAAAATAGGAGAATTAGACCAATAGTAATTAAAAAAGTTATTATTACAAAAAGAAGAGGTTAGTTTTGTTAGAAATTTTAGTTTCTGTAATGCTTGCAATAAATATGTTAAGTTGAGACAATAATCTTGCTATGCTTCTCTTTTGGTAGGTTTATTGAAGCCTTTTATATTGTGTATAGCAATAGTTAAATTAAGATGATGTGGAGTTGGTTTGGATGAAGGTGAGAAAAAATTACAATTAAAGGTAGAAGAATGGTTGTTAAAAAATAAATCAGATAGGATAGAAGTGGGATTAAAGGAGTTAAATCTGAGAGAAAGATTATAGAATATAGAAAGAAAGTTTGGGGCAATAACAATATAATCTAATAAAAGAGTGTCATTAAGAAGATATATGTATGTTTTATTATAAAATAAATTGACAAAAAATGTAATGCTAGATACAGTTTTGTTTTTGTTATATTTGTCAAAATGTTGAATTAGGATTTGAAAATAGAAAAGAAATTTGTTAAAGCATATGTCAAGATTATAGAAGATTAATGATGTTGTAAATGATCTTTTAAAATTGTCTTCTATAGAGTCAATCACTGTAAGCTTGGCTCTCACAGCTGTGTAAGATATTAAAGAATTAATATTAATATTAAATTTATAAAATTTTTGATAATAATAAAATTAATTTTAATATCAGGATTTCTAATAAACACCAATATTAAAATAAGAACAGTTATATTATTTATTTTTGTAAAGTAGAAAATAAATGCATGCATTATTCTCCTATTTTATTAATTAATGTTCAAAGCCTATTTCTCAACTGTGTTTAAAATTAAGTTATTGCCAAAAATAAAAAATAATTAGTAAAACAGGTAATAAATTATAGTCAAGTATACTGATATTTAATGTAATAAAGTTTGAAATATAGTAATCATAATAATATTTATTTGATTATTTCATATTTCATCAATTAATTTTGCCAACAGTAAATTATTAAAAATATTAAAAAAATAAGATTTTTTAATTCTTTTACAGTTTTTTTATCTTTCATAAGTCTCTTATTTTTTTTACAATTTTTTTTTATCTTTTTCTTTACAAGTCATTTATTCTTCTTTTAATAATATATAAATGAATTATAATCATGCAATTCTATCTAAAAGAAAAGGCAAACTTTTAGAAAGAATAATGGTTATAAGTAGCAGAAAAAGTAGACATAGTTTTTTATCTTCATTTTCATTACTGCCAAGAGGTATATATTAGAATTTTATGTATTGTTAGACAAGCTTATAGATGTAATTTAAACTATTTAGGAATCTTAAACAATATAGTAATTAGCAAAGCACTAATATAGACTAATTTATTCTTATTGCTAAAACTGTGTAATACTAATCAACATATAGTTTGAGATATTTCAAAAAGTTTGGTTTTACTATTAGTAAATTATATATATATTTATATAAAACAAAATATTAGAAAAAAAAATACCAGAACCACCATCTGCAACAAACAGCAGTACTAAAGAAACTGATAGTAATATTAGCAGCATTGATTCAGATAGTAATACAAAATTGTCCCTATATGTAAGTTTATATTTAATATGAATATCAGTTAATTGATCAAAAACTAAAATTAATTAAATATAGCTTTGCTGTAACATTTATAGCAAAGATATGTTTAATTAATTTTGGTTATTAGTAGATTTTTGTTTTTTTTATTCTATATATTGATTTTCTATTGTAATAGACTGATGTATTATTTTTTTTTAACAATTTAGATTTCCAAGATTAACCAAATCTAGCCTAAAAATAAAAAAAAATTAGGAATAAATTTCTATCTAGTTTTTTTTTGAATTGTAAAGCATGATGTAGCAAAATATCATGCTAAAGATCATTAAATAATTCAAATAATTCAGAAGCATCATTAGCATCAGCAGTAAAAGCATTTAAAAAGGCTGTTACTAGATAAGCATGAATGTGTAAAGATAAAATTAAAGCACAACACATATGCTTCTGCTGTATATTATTTTTTTATTATTATTACTCTTTTTTTTCACTTAGGTAGTTGTGCTGATGTACTTTTATTAAGAAAATATAAACACTAATACAAATATTACACACTTAATTTCAAAGACTTAATTCTTCTGGCTGCATCTTTAAGTGCTTAGGAGTAACCTTTTACACCAAACAATAACAAGACCACCTAAAAGATTATTCTCAACTACTGCCTTACAATAAAGTATTACCAAACTAATAACACTTTCTCATAAAGAAGTAAAAGAAAAAAAAAAAACTAAACTAAACTAAACTAAAAAAAGATACAGGAAGAAAAAAGAAAAAAAATAAGTGTCAAAGAGTATACCTTATTTATAACTATTTGAGTAAAGTTATTAATACTTTAAACCTATGCTAAGAATCTAACTACACTTTAATCTGTGCTAAAAGAGTAAAAATTCTATATATATGATTCTAGAAATTACTATATATCTCTAATTTGCTATAATCTTTTAACTTAAATTCTTTTTCATTTCTTCATTACATTATATGTTAGGTCTTACATATGACTGTTGTGTTTCTATTACATTATGTTACAACATGTAACTGTCTAAAAAAGGAAGTAGTAAACAATACTGATCTTTTGTAAAGAGAGAGCCAAATTCCCTATATTTGAATAAAAAACAAAATAGCTAAAAAAGGTCAACAAGTATAATATATAAAAAGCCAAACTAAAGAAAGTATTTTTAGCTATTTGTTCTGTTTTCAAGCTTCTAATAACCTTTAACCAGAGTTTTTCTCTATTGTTTCTAGAATGTCCTTCTGGTTTAAATACTAAATATATTAAGGAGTCTATTTACAGAAAGATTTAATCTTGATACAAACTACCAGAAGAGTCATATGCATCTTAGTTTTTTCATGTATTTCTAGTTTGTTAGCAACAATCTACTTTATATATTAAAACCAAATTAAAGATATTATCTATTTAAAAACATAACTTTTTAAACTGTTTTGGTACTAGTTTGGTTTAAGTGATCATTGAAGAGAGTTGTATAATATTTATTGTTTATTACTCTTTTTTATTTATTTTATTTTATTTTATTATATTTATTTTATTTTATTATTTATTTTATTTTATTTGTTTTTTTTAATTTATTTTATTTTATTTTAATATTTATTTTATTGTTTTATTTAGATTATATTATTAGAAAAATATTTATATAAATATTAACATTATTTATCTTATTATTATTCTAAAAAATATGAAAGCAAAAGAGAGGCTTTTCCTACTTAAAAAAAATAAAAGGTCAGGTTTTATACAATAATTTGTCTAAAAACATATCCAAAAATCAATTAATATCAGATCTTGAATACATTTTAATTATCAGAAGTTACAATAGTAAAGAAATTTCCAAAACTGACAAAAAAAAGGCAAATAGAGAATATAGAAATTTGATTCACCAAGAATATAACCATAATGATCAAGTTATCAAAGTATTAGATAAAAATTAGTATTCTCTTGAGGTATTATATAACTATTAGTATTAAACTTACCTATATTTAAGTTAATAAAAACAATGAAAAATGAGGCTTTGGATTTTCAATTTTGTTATTTGTTATTACTAGATTCAATTTTGAAAACTATAGTGATATTCATTGATTTTTGTTATAACAACTTTATTATAGAAAATACTTGGTTATAATAAAGCAATTTTCTAAATTATACTATATATATTTTATATAATGCTATAGAATACAGAGTTTTCTTATCTAAATTACTTTACAACAAGATCAGATTGTGTTAATAAAAATTAAGAAATTGTTATCTAATTTTTTAAAAAAAATTTGCTTGATTTTTATTAATTTATCCTATATATTAATAATATTTAATATTTTATATTGGTTAAATTTAAAAGCTGCATCTTTTTTTTTAACAGCACATTTATTTTCTTTTCATTTTTTTGGTTTTTTTTTCTCTTTTTTTAATAATTTATACAGATTGAAAATATTTTATTTATTCAATTCTATTTAGTTTAAATAAATTTTATGATTAGTCAAAAGAGTAGTTATTATAAAAAGTCAAAGAAAAACAAGCTGATATCATTGAATAAATGCATCCTATTTAGTCAATAAAAACTCTACACCACCACTCAACACACCAGACTAGCTAATTTCTGATTCATGGGTTTGCCCTGATACTAATAGTTCAACATTATCTGCTAATTCTGATATTTTAATAAAATTAACTGATATTACTAGCATCCCAATGAAACAACACATTACTCAAAATAATTTTAAGTCTTTTTCTGATTGTGACTATGAATCTGTAGCTGGTCCAAGCAACCCTCTACCTAGAACTTACAGTACTTACAGTTAGAGATTAAGCCTGGATAAGGCTTACCTGAGTAACCTGTATAAGCACTTCTTAATTAGATCATAGTTATACTACTTAGAAACCTAGATAAAAATCAGATTATATTACATTAGAGTGTTCAGAATTATGTAATATGATAAGATAAATTATGTGATATGATTGGTTTTAGAATTTACTTTTTGTCTGAAATATTATAATATCAATTTTCCAATATACATAACAACTAGTCACATTCAAGCTACATAATACAGATGCTTTTTTTTCTGATTATATAGAGCATTTGTGGATATGAAAATTTTTTAAATTACATACATATTATGCTTTCATATAATTCTTTTTTTTTTTTAATATTAATAGTGAGGCCATGCCTCTATCTTTATTGAATATTTAATTGAGATTTTACATAAACTACAATTCTGCTTTTAAAATATTATAGAAAGAATAGAAGCTCAGACTAATTTATCTGCAACCTAAACCAACTGGAGT
>CAJVQA010010915.1:0-11079 GCA_910591915.1 Cetraspora pellucida | reverse complement strand
CAATTGTACTCTCTCCTGTAGTGGTTCATTGAACCACAATACCGATAAGTGATTAATAAAAGTCAAAAGACCAAAGAAGTCACTTTAAAAAAAAAACAAAAAAAAAAAATTTAAATTAGGCTTGAAAATATCGTTTATAACAAATTTTGCAAGGAAAGTTTTTTTATTAGTGCGAAGAAGGCGGTTTCATAGACTAAATTTTGAGTTATGCGCGATTTTTGGCAAAACGAACGTTTGTTTTGCAATTTGAAATTTGATTGGCTAGTTAGGACAATAACCCTGTTCTGACTAGGTTAGTTACATATAAATTGTACTGTAAAAACTAAAGTAGACAGACTACTTAACATCCCTACGTATTATTTGGTTAGCCTACAATGTAATAATTTAATTTTGGCTTCGAACATATACCAATTCTTCTTAGCCTAGTTATAACAAAACTTTAACAACAAATTACTACCTTGTTTTGTAAATTTTTATAGTTTAGCTAATAAAAATTTTTACAATCTAATAATCTAATAAACGACTTAAATATTTAAGCATTTAAATTGGGGATGCGATCCAGTGTTGTTGCCTTTAATTTTATAACAAAATTAATATAAAATTGTAAGCAATATTTCGGATATCCGTATTAAATTTTTAAATTTGAAAACGGATAACGGATTGCATCTCTAATTTGAAAATTTACAGAGATAAATTGGAATTTGAAAGTTTATCATTAATTTTTCGCTATTAATATTCGCTGTGAATTGAATAAAATATTCAATTAAAAATGACAGATTTAATATAATTCACATAGAATAAGTTCTTTGCTTTAATTTTTTTTTAAATAATAAGCTCATTACAAATATAACTATGTTGGCTAGATAATTAGAATACATTATTATCCATTAGTTAGAAAGTTCTTGAATTTTTTCTTCTAATTTAGTAGCATTAGCACCGATGACATCATCACAACGTTTACAATTCTTGAAAAACCGAAAAGTGGGAAGAGATGTGATACTTTGTTGTCCGGCGATTTCCTATATGCAAAAAAAAAATATCAAATTAATATTAAATATGATGGTAAAGAATTATTATTGTATCCGTCATTTGAATGATAGGTTATGTAAATGCTGGATCATGTGAAGCGAGATGGAATATCTCAAAGTTTATATGATAGATCCAAGATATTTAATAATTACCGATTGGTCGTCAGTGTTAACTTTAAGGAATTTAACATTTGTGTATTTTGTTGAAAATTCTTCGAATTTTGGAGCAATAAATTTGCACGGACCACACCACTCAGCCCAAAAATCAACTACCACCTTTTGTAACAAAATTATTAATAAATTAATAAATTCAATTAAACTTTAATTGTTATTACATACCAGCTGGTCCCCAGCTTCTTCTAATTGTGCATTAAATTCGTCAAGACTCTTTATAGTAATGTAAGCCATTTTTGAGAACACTTTTTGGTTTGAGATGAAGATAGCGATGATTAAAAACTATTCTTATTTATATTAAAAAAAAAGGTTCACACACACAACAAATTTTTGGAAAAGAATATGTCAATGAATAATATACATTACGTAAATAGATAATCAAATCCTTAATTAGATAATGATAGTATGTAGGCATAAAATGACTGATTTGTCATCAGTGCAAATAATGACGCCAAATAAAAAAAAAACCTGCGATTCACAAGTTTTCACCTTACGGAATTCAATATCCGATTGTGGTTAGCCATTAGTGTTAACGTTAAAAGCTAAATAACACCATCGGACTTTGAAATTTCGTAAGGTTTCTTATTATATCGAACAAAAACCTTTCTATGGGTACGTTCGTTAAAATAATGACGTTATTGCTCAATTGAATAAATAAATTTTTATTGAAATGAAATAAATTTTTCTTATTGAAATGAATAAATTTGTCTTATTAATAAAGAGTCATCAAAAACGAACATTCAACAACCTTTTAAAGTTAATGTCTCACGAAACAATAAAGCTTTTATTTGGGATGCTGAAAGTGGGTGTTGATCGAAGAACTTTACCTTAAATTAGAAAAATGTCCGAATTAACAATTATCCGTTTTTTTTTTTTTTGACGTAAAGCCGTCCATGCGTTACGCAAAGATCATCGCATAGTCGGCTCATTTGTCGGCAGTCTTCCTCGATATCCATTACAAAATCAATTTCTCGGGTTACCCCTCTCCTTAATGCCCGAAGAAGTGACTTTACTTTTATCCAAAGGTTTTTTTCTATTTTTTAAAATAGCGTCAACACTGTTTAATATTATAGCTAAAGTTTTTCCGTAATAGGAATTATTGTTTTAGTTGATGATGAAAAAAGTCATTTAGTACCTACAAAATCACAAATTGAAGAATTTGAAAAAAATAAATCGGAAAATGAGAATCAACAACTACAAGATTATTTACGTTTTATACAAGAGAAGAGAGCTAAATTTCGATCTTTAAATAAAAATAAATTTAAAGAAAAAGATGCAAAAGAGACAGACAATATCCTTGATAACGATCTTAACGATTCATCTTCCCAACAATTTCGACCCGAATCACAAGATGAACATGAAACTTCACTGATTAAAGCTTTTGCACCAACTATTACTATTAAAACATCATCAACATCATTTGAATGGTACAATGATAATGATTATTGTTTTAACTCCCTAGAAACAGCTAGACTGGCTGGGTTGTGGATATGGCCATCGACACCCAAAGAGGAATATAAATTTAAAGTTTATTGTGATCTTTGGAATCGTGGATATTTTTTAACGAGTGGTATCAAATTTGGTGGTGATTATTTATTATATCCAGGTAATAAAAATGTATTTCGTTAACATCATTATTGTCATTATTGCGTTCTAATTTTTATGTTTACGTTGATGTAGGCGATCCTTTTCGCTATCATAGCCATTTTATTGCAACGATTTTTGATATAAATAATGAGATTACACCAATGGACATCATTACATTTGGTCGTTTAGGAACAGCTGTTAAAAAATCATATATGTTATGTTCATGGGATATGAATCAGGATAAAGCAGTGTACGTTTGTATAGAATGGGCTGGATTTTAAATCTTATCATTTGAACCTTTTATGCTTTCATTTTCCAAAAGTCTCAGATCGTTTTTGAAAATTTGAATTCATGCATTGTATCCTGAAGCAAATTCTGGTCGCAAATATATATGTATTGAACAGTCAATATCAAATTGATAACCATTAAAGTCTCTGTTATTTGATATAAATATTAACAACTAGTGTAAACTTTCGATCTAATAAAGCCTCTGGCGTCATACGTATAAGACGTGACTCTATGAATATCATACTATTTCGAGATTTAAAATTTTGGCCCGAATTAAACTTAATCTGGTCTAAATCAAGCTTACAGCTGTTTTCATAAATTCTGTAAAATCTGGCAAAAATTGACTGACCAATATTTGCTGATTCGATAAGTATTGATAAACTTTTGATTTGGATTTCATCCGAATTAAAACTTATCGAATAGGCACCCAAAAAAGTTTCAAAAATCATGTGATATTGTCAAATCATCATGCTTAGGATCATTAAATATTAACATAATTGTAGTAAGTAATTTTTTTTCTTCGATACTTTAAAGTGAAAAGCGATTGTTAAAAGCATAAAATCCAATAAACACACTATTCTAAAAATATACGTTGATTGCCGTAACCAAATTTTCACGAAAAAAGAATGAAATTCGAAATAAAATTATAAGAACTAATCAAGAAAATGTAGATTTTATTTTTAATGCTCTTCCGAAAGGCTATAACGCTGATTATTTATTTGAGTAAAAGGTTTTTATAATTCCGAGTCCAGGACGCAGCAACAAAAAATTATTGAAGAAAATATAATGAACCCAAATAATAACAAATGGCTAGATCGTATTAATAAAAATTTTGAACCATTGCATAAACTGAAGGATTATACACATTTTAAAAGGTAATATAATATTCCAAATACTTAGAAAAACCATTAACTATAATACTTTCTGGTTGCATGTTTATTGAGTTATTCGAAATAAATAAAATGATTAATTTATTACTTATCGATATTATTTTGTTAGTCTGAATTTTTGTTTGTGAAGTTACATAATTTTTGGTGCTCGATATATTAGTCATGTGATGTTCGAAGCATTTTTGGATGGCGATTTTATCCTGGTCCAAATATTCGGCCGGTCAATTTTTGTCAGATTTTATGAAAACAGCTGTAATTCGGGCCAAAATGTTAAACTACACCCCGGCACGTTATTTCGAGATTTCACTGACCAATCAAACATCAAAAAAAGCTCTTACTATATTTGTCATTTAGAAGGGTTTATACGTATTTTTGGCGGCATGTATACGTAATATCCACTTTCCAAATATCGATATTTGGCATTATTTAATATGATTCAGACACGGAACCGATATTTTTAATTTCATGACACAAAGCTATATATTAACAAAGATGGTTAAAGTTTTAACTTTATGCTAATTTTGGCCTAAATTATAAATTTATATTGCTCAAATATTTGCAAAATTTCTTTCATCACATGCAAAATCCAAATTTAATCAATCTAATCTTGTGCCGCACATGTCTATTCTACCATAAAATCTCGGTACGACGATAACGATAACGATAGGGGAAATGGGCGTTATTTCGAAATTCGGTTCCTTTAAAAATAGTAATAACCTGGGTCAGAAAATTTGCTTTATTGAAATACCGTAAATCATTTTGAGTTATATTATGCCAAGAGAGTTTACTTGCAGTGTAGGTGGCGAAATTCGGCTGGTTATACTACATCATGCGATAATATTCAATATTGTATCTAGTAGAAAATATAGCTAACAAATGGTTTTGTACCTTTCAATTCTTTATGATCATTTTAATTATTAAGATTTAACGAAAAATTACCAATTTGTCTCACAATTCTAATACCGTTTTTATATTTACCCATTTTGACTTGACAATTACAATGGCAAATTCGTTATATTATTTCATTGCAGATTTTTTGATACGAATGCATATTAATATCTTATTTTCATCCTCAAATTATGTATAAAGTCAACAACAAAAAAAATGTTTTTGTTTACCGTTATGTACGTACGTACTAATTTTTGATAAAATTCACCAAAATTAGTTAAATGATTCGCGCTTAAAGTTTAGACAATAAGAAAACATTTGCTTGCCATTCCCCCACCTTTTTAACTACACTTAGTTAAGATAGTCAAGTTTGATTCAATTTAAAATTAAAATAAAACAGTGGGGCGGAAAAGAAAATCCGATAATATGTATGTATGTACGTATACGTGCCATAATTTTATTTTTTATTTTTTTACTTTTTTTAAAAGCAACCTTTTTGTCTTATATTTTTATTAGTTATTATCGTTATATATAAGTACATAAATTCTTATTTACATGTTATACAAATTACTATATAATATCTATATGCGACTTAGGACTACTTTATCCTCGAGGTATACTTAACCTAGACTGTTAACCCCAAAATTATATACATTAGGATTTTTGTGCTTCAACCTATTTTTTCTATTATGTATCCTTAATATTACTTCCATTTACCAAGATCTAGAAGCATTTGTAATTCTCACATTAGTGTTTCTAGGTTAAATTTAGATTCAGATTCAGGTTCAATTGAATCTGAACTAACCTTCAAATTTTGCTAATCTTTGAACCTGAACCTAAACTGAACCTTAAATTTATAAATCTGAACTAATCTTGAACTTAAATTTTGGATTTAGTTTAAGTTTAGTTCAAGTTCATAAACATGCTCGGATTTTTTTTTAATATAAATGGTAAGGTTATGCCTTTATCTTTAACATATTTAGATTAATAATATATATATATATTTATATATAAAACAAAATTATAAAAGAAAATATGTGCTTGTTACTAGTAGTAACAGTTTTAAATATATAATTGATTTTTTTTATTATTAACATATTGGATTAGTATTACAATTATTTTTATAAAGATAAGAGTACAGCTAGTCATATGTATAACTTTTAATTGCCTATTTAAGTAGTTCATTTTAGGGTTCTACATTAGATGTCATAATTATAACTTATTAGAAAATTATTTATTTAAATTTTCTAATTATCTATCTTGTTAATCATTTAACTACCATTATATCTTCTATATATACTTAACTAGTATCTTATTCAAGCAGTATAGTGCCTTCTCTTTTTGTATTAGTTTTCAGTTTATTACACATTTTAGAGTAATATTTGTCAGTAAGACTTAGGATTTCTTTTTGTTAACTATTTATTTACTTTACAAATTATTAATAAAGGTTTGTCTTTATAGAGTTTATCTATATTTCAGTACCTACTTTACAACATATTCTTAGTACTTTAATATATTTTTATTTTATTTTTAGATTTTTAATTTAAATAATTTAAAAGAACTGTAACTTATTTCTAGTATATTGAATCTAGTTTAATAACTTTTTTCTTTGGTTTAATCTAGTAGTTTAGTTATGGCATCTTTTATCTAGAGTTTCTTGCCTATCTGATTTTTTATATTAGTATATGTTTCCTTAATTTAGTTTTTATAATAGTACTGTTAAAAATCTGTATTACCTTTTTATTCAGGTCTTCTTAAGTAGATTTTAGTTTTTTTTTAATTCTACAAATTTATATAATTACAAATACTTATTTTAGATTTACACTGCTTAGTATTAGTTTGCATCTTTTTATATAATTATAATTATACATATGTCCTATGACTTGCTAGTTATGCTAGTATAATTATTGTTACAGATATCTTATTTTAACTAATTAACTAAATACTGTTGTTATAATATTGTTTATATATTATATAGTTAATTATTTAAATTTTTATTATTAATAATGTTTAGACTTATAACCTACTACTTAGAACATTGACAGTTTATTCATATTATTAAGTCATCACACTTTAATTGTCTGAAGCATAGTAAAGAACTTACATTTTCAAAAATATATATATCATATAATAATCATATATACTAGAAATCATTAGCAAAATTTGGTATCTCTTATATAGATTATTGTCTATTTGTCTGACTATGTGATTAATTAATATAAAATTAAAATATTTGATTGATTATTACAAATTAATTTCTGCTTCAAACTTATAACAGTTTCTGTTTTTCTAATATATAATTAATTAATTAAATTATATAATATAAAAATCAAAATAATAATAATATGTCAAAGTTATTAACATTAAAATTAAAAATACAAATAAAATTTAAATAAAATATAATACATAGTAAAATTATATAAAATTTTTTTTATTAGAATATAAAAAGTAGTTTTATAAGCATAATTTTAAGTTATTTTAATTTTTTAAAATATTATAATTGTTATTATTTTTTTTATATTATATTAAATTTTGAATCTAATTAGTACAAAACTTTTATTACTAGTAATAAATAAATTTACTTATAAAGTTAAATTCTATAACTCAATAATTAAGCTGCTAACTTTTTATAAATAAAATTAATAATTTAAATTAAGCTAAAGACAAAAAATCTAAAGATTATAAACTTTGTAATCTAAAATAAAAGCCAAATTAAATGTAAAGTATTATAAAAAATTTTAGAATAAAGTACAAAAATAGATTAAGAATTTTTGAAAAAAATTGATTTTACAAAAAAAAACATTATATGTAGCAACAATATTACAAAAAATTCTGTTATATAAAGTGTTATACAAATAAGTTTTTTAAAAAATAAAACAGTATCAATATTTTTGCATCTAACTTGCAAAGTATTTAATTAAAAAAATAATAACAAATGTATCTAAAACTAAAGTAGTAAATAAAGTAATATATGTAAAAAAAATCTATATAAAAAAATTAGTCTAATTATAATTAGAACATCTTAGACAAGTAATATAAAAATCATATTTGTATATTTGTTAAAAAAACTTTTTTGGAAACATAATAATATAGTAAAGTAGTTATGTTGTCAACTTCTAAATGGCAGAGCTAGAGTTTAAATCTCAACATTGATAAAAATTTAAAATTCTTTCTGTATTATAGTTAACTGTCTTCTGCTATTAGTTAGGATTAAATATTTGTTACTCATATTATATTAACATAACTAAAAAATTATATGATATTCATACAATAATTGTATCTTGTATAAAAAAACACAAACTGATATTAGGCAATGTGAACCTATAATAAGTTCTTATAGCTATATAAATTACAGAAATCAAAAAGACAGAAGTCTATTTAAAAGACATAAATAGAAAAATAGATCAAACTTTCAACAACATTACTGTAAAGATTAGACTTATAAAATGAAACTAGAACTTGTAAAGTCAGATGAAGATACAGTCTTTAAAAAGAACCTGTTGTAACCAGCCAAATCATTAGAATCTGTTTTAAAGAAAAAGATTACATATTAGAGAATATGTAAACTAAAGATATAGTTGTATTTATCTTTCTAGATTATTTAAACTAGAAGCTTGATAGAACAAATTAAATACCAAAGTAGTAGAGATATGTTTTAAAATAAGTACTAAGATTGGAATAAACTTTACAAGAGCATAGCAGTTTAATGATACATTCTAATCACAAGTGTTAGATTTAGCTATAATATTACTAAGTTAGTTGTAAAAATAAGATATAAAAAATTCTAAAAAGTTTAATACAAGGTTAAAGATTTCTTATATAAGTAAACTGCTTTAAAAACTTAATAATTATGAAATATTTTTACCAATATCAATTAGAGTCATTGATAGATATAGGTAAGCAAATGAATTTGAGAACTAAAATGTTTAAATAGAGAACTTACAAACAGGTTTCAGATATAGTAGCTAGTGTAAAAACTTTGGCCAGATTACTTAAATTAGACAATAACTAAAGTTGTACAAATGGTTCTTTTTATAGTTGCCTTCTGTGATTATATTGCAACTATTAGCTAAATGTATTATTAATAAAATTCTGGATTGCAAATATTTATTTTAATATTTAAAAAAAACTCTTTTCTGTAAATCATTTTTTTATAATAAACAAAAAACAACAAAGTACAACAAGGTATATTTAGAAAATAACTAAAAATAACTTGCAATAATAACAAAAAACAAAACTTTTAAAGATTAAACAAAACAAAAAAACAGCTTTCTGCACTTTAGTTCTCTTTATAATCTTATTACTAACTATGTTGACAACTAAAATAAATAACAATAACAATAAAAAAATAACAACAGAATACATTTGGCTAAAACTCTTTAAAAAAAAGTACAACTTGTTTATATATATACTGATAATAATAACATAATAGATAAACTAAATAAAGAAAAAAAGCACAAACCTAACTACAATACTACTATTCCTGTCTAAACAATCACTAAAAAAAATATAACAAAAAAAATTTTTAAGAAAAAAAAATTCAAGCTTACTTTTAAATTCTTAAGATATAACATTATTATTAAAAATGAAAACAATATTAAATTCAATTTTAAATTTATAACAACCAATAAAAAAAAATATTTTTATAAATTTACAAATTAACTATAACCTAATACAGAATTTGATTACAACTAATACAATTTTTCTTATATTAAAACAAAATAAAGATGTAAACAACTCAATTTAGCAAGAACCAGCTACTAGACTTAGTACATCTACAGAAAATGATACAAACAAACAAATATTAGATATAAAAGTATATTAAGACATAACAAATATAAATAATAAAAAAGAAGAAACTTATTCAATAAACACAATATTAGAAAAACAAATATAAAAAAAAAATCATATAGTTAGGCAGTTACTAAAGCTTTCTAGAAAGAATCAAAAAAACTTCAAACAGCTTTAACAGTGATAAAAAAAAAGAATAATGCAAACATATATAGTCAGTCTTAAAAAAAATTAGACAAGATAAATTAAAGCCTTTTAATACAACAATTTTGTACTCATGGAGATGAGGTCCTGTAGCCTAGTAGTCTAGGTGCCTCTCTCTCTACAAACAAGATTAATAGTTCAATTTTAGCTAAAGGCAAAACTTTATAATTTATAGAAGCATATAGATGTATGTGAAGCCCTGTGGCTAAGTTCATGTGATTAGAAGATCAGTATATAAGAAAGTTTTCAGAAAGAAGTTTTTCAATATAGAGAATTGGCACTCAATATGAGAGAAGCAGTAAATATACCAAAAATAGAAAGAAAATGCACTAGCAGATAATACAGTAAACATAAAAAAAACTATAGAAAAGGAATGGACTTACTAAAATTCAAACACTTATGGCACCAAACTGGTTTTAGTAGATATAGGATCTACTAAAATTAAATAAATCTAAGAGGTAATCTTAATACTATACTTAGTAAGTTTGTATCAAGGATAAATTTAAAGGACTATAGATACTTAGTAATATTCAATAAGGTGGTACTTAGATATAAATAATAATTAGATAGCTTTAACTTATTCTGTCATAATACTTAGTAATATACATTGTATATATATGCAGTAAGTATTAAAAATTAGAAAGTTTAAATAAGGGACTCACAGATAGGTCTCAGATATGGTATATAGTAGGTAACTTATAAATAAAACTCTTAATTAGATAATAACTAAAGTTATACATATAACTAATTGTACTTTTGTTAATATATTCTGTATATAATATATAATCTTATATTGCTAATAATAAAAACACACAGGCAAGTTTGGCCTTGAAACTAAAAAAAAACTAAAAAAACTAAAAAAAAAAACAATTTGTACTTATCTAAGAATTAAAATGCACTAATCTTATATAAGAATATTAAAGAACTGATTAAATACAAACTATTTACTAAACTTACTTTAAATTATATATTTTTTTTTTTAGTTTCAAGAGTGATCTTGCCTGTATGTCTTTTTATTATTAATAACATATTTATTATATATCTTATATACAAAGTCTATCAACAAAAGTACAACTAGGCATATGTATAACTTTAGTCATTATCTAATTAAGAGTAGAGTATACAATTTTCAAATTATATATAAAACTTTTAGTAAATTTTTATTTAATTAAAAATAAAAAAATATTTTCTTAAGTAAACAGCTTTTAAATATTAATTAAAAATTGTAG
>CAJVQA010010914.1:0-11079 GCA_910591915.1 Cetraspora pellucida | reverse complement strand
ATTAATAAATTGTGTAATATTGATTAGTAATCCTGTTTTGGGCAGGTTTGGATGGGGTAGACCAGAGGCAGCCCCCCCAAAAAAAAAAAAAAAATTTGCAAAAAATAAAAGAAGAAATTTTGCAAGGAAGTTTAAGTGTATTTTGACAATAAGTTGATTAGTTTTAGGCCATTTTGATGAATTTTATATCAAAATGAAGCTATGAATGAGCTTTTTCTTTTTGTTCTAAGATACAAGAGTTGTTTAATTAGTAAAATTTTAAGATAACTTTAATAGAAGTGTTTTTATGTTTAATAAAAATATCTCAGTAAATAAGAGGTCCAAAGATATATAACTAGGCCGCCTAAGTGTAAAATTATACCAGGAACAACTTTACTTAGGCGTCCAAAGGTAGTTTACTTAATAAAATATTGAATAATAATCAAATGTTTGTAGCAGAATTTGGTACAAGTGATCGTTGGAAAGAGTTAATAATTTGCCTATTATATATTTAGTTTCCTATGCTTTATAGTATTAATAATAACATTTAGATTAGCAGATTTGCTAGCTTGCATATTGATAGAAAATCTAGAACATAGTTCTTAGATAAATAATTATTTAATGAAGTCTGCAGAAAGAATATCATCAGGATTAACTTATCTTTTTAATTTTTTAAAATACTTAACATATGCATCTACTGTATTTGAGCTTTTTTTGATATTAAAAGGCTGTTTTTGCCAAATAGCTTTTTGTTTAAATATATAAAAGTAAGTTCTAAAAAGAAATTTAAAGCTTCTGTTTTGGTTAACATTATTACCAAAAGTATATGAACATGGATTAAGACTTAATTACTAATCTAATGCAATTTTTTTTAAGTATACAAAAGCAAGTTCTAATTTTTAAGTAGCATTCTACTTGTTAGCAATAGCAGCTTTTTAAAAATCTTTAAGTTATTATTTTGGGTCTTGAGTTTTTATTATTTAAGAAAAAGTTAGTTCTTAGAAGAGCTTTTTCACTTTTATTTAAAATAATAAAGTCAACTATAGCTTATGCAGTATCTTGTAAAACTTGTTATACCATGTTATTAGATAGATCAGAAAAATAATTAAAAATAAATAAAAGTAAAAAAAGAAGTTAAAATTAAAGAAGAATAAGTTGAGATTGAACAAAAATAGATTAAGATAAAGGAAGAATAAGTTGAGATAAAGCTGAAAAAAAAGAACTTTCTTTAAAAGACTATTGTTAAAATGAGGTAATAAAAGTATTATGTAAGTTAGAGGTTTTTGTAAATTCTATAAAAGCAGTGATATATTCTTTTGTTTCTAAATTATTAGTGATTAATAGAAAAATTTGTAGAGGCCGCATAGGAGTATAATAATTTTCAAAAAGTTCAGTAAATATAACTAATTTACTATAAAGAACTAAACTATTTTCTGTATTGCATAAGAAAGAAATATTATTTAAAAAAGTAATATTATTATTAGTAATAAATAGTAGAATAGAATTTTCTAAATTTTCAAGATGTTGACTAAATTCTTTGAAACTAAAACATTAAAGAGTATCAAGATAAAAATTAAAGATGTTTTAATATTTAAAAAGTAAAGTAAAAAGTTGAAAAAAATTAGCATATCTTCTAACTAGATCTAAAACTATTGTTCTAAAATTACTAATGTCTTGTTGGTAATAACAACTAAAAATAATATCTCTAATGCAAAGGTAAAGTATAACTTAATTTGAATATAGGATGATAAGAATTATAAAGTTGTCTTTAGTTTAAGAAGAATAATGTTAAACTGACAAGGTAGTTTTGTACTAAGTCCAAAATTATTCAAAAGCTAAGCAAGTGCTAGTACATTAAAGAAAGTAATACTAAAAACAAAATATATCTAAATGCTATACTTGAAGTATATCTACTACAAGATGAGATTCAATTAAATGTACTTGTTAATAACTTTAAATATTCTTGTTATAGAGTTTAGCAGCAGTATAAATTATAAAAGAAGAGAGTTTAATTAATTTAATATACATTCAAGACTCTATCAGAATAACCAATACTTATTCAGGTCTCTTGTTGGAATAACTAATACTCATTCAGGTCTTTTGCAAAAATAACTAATACTCTTTTGAATCTCTTGTTAAAATAACTAATACTTATTCAGGTCTCTTGTTGGAATAATATTTTTAATATGTTTGAAAATATCTTATCTAAGATAACTTGTTTTTTTTTTAAATTTTAATCTTTTTGCCAAAAAACACCAAATGTTATAGGTAAAAGCTTTTTTTTTTTTTGTTAAAGGCCATACTTATAATGGTACTTTATTGACTTTTATTAAGTTAACTATTATAACTATTTTTACAAAGATAAGAGTACAACTAGTCATGTGTACAACTTTTGGTTACCTATTTAAGTAGTCTGCTCTAAGGTTCTACACTAGATGTCATACCTATAACCTACTAAAAGATTATCTATTTAAACCTTCTGATCATCTGGTCTGTCATAATGTAACTTCAACTTACCTTCTATATATACATAATCAGTATACCATCTGAGCAGTATGGTATCTACTCTTTTTGTACTAGTTCTTAGGCTGTTACACATTTCAGAATATATCACTTGCCAGTAAGGCACAGAAGGCCCTTTGTTGTTAACTATCTACTCATTTTTAAAATACTAACAAGGGCTACTCTTATAGAGTTCATCTAAATCCTAGTACTGACTTCATAGCATATTTCTAGTACTTTTAGTATATTACTGCTTTGATCTCAGACTTCTAGTCCAAATAGTCTAAAAGGACTGTGTTCTGTTTTTGGTATATTAAGGCCAATCTAATATCCTTTTTCTCTGGTCTGAAATCCAGTAACCTGATTGGTGGTAACTCACACCCAAGGTTCTTGCTTGCTTAATTCTTCATATTGATATCTATTTCCTAGGTCTAGTCTTTACAGTAGTACTGTTAAAGATCTGTATTACCTTTTTGCTCAGAATTTTTAAGTAAACTCTGGCTTCCCAGTTTTATGAATTTATATGTCTCAAGGACTTATTTTAGGTTTGCATTATCTGATATCAGTTTGTATTTCTCTGTATAACCAAGATTACACAGATGCTTCAGATTTGCCAGTTATGCTAATGTGATCATAATTACAGATATTTTATCCTAACTGATCGATAGAATATCATCACTATAATACTGTTTATATATTATATAGGTAATTATCCAAATTCACTGTCAGTGAGTTTTGAACTTACAACCTATTACTTAAAGATATAACAACTTATTCATTTTACTAAGTTGCTATACTTTTGGTAAAAGCTTTCTTAATTTTTATACTATAATGATAACAAAGTATAAAGAATTCCTTATAGATATATGCAATGTTCAAAAAAAAATATAGTTTTTGTTAGATATTGTTAAGAAATTATACTCTTTCTAGGCAGTTTAGAAAAAATAATACAATATTAATAACTTTACTTTATTTACTAAGAAGAAGATAAATCTTGTCTATAGGAATTATTTTAGAAGAGAAATATCAATACAGTTTATAGTCAAAAGCCATTTATTAAAATAATAATAAAAAGATCTATTTTTAGATTTTTATTTTTAAAAAATTTTAAGATATGTTTACAATATTAAAAAAAAAAGTGTGTCTGTTGTTTAATCAGACTTGAAAAATTTAGTAGAGTTTATATATCTGTAAGCTAAGTGGCTAAACAGCCAAGTGACTAAGCAACTAAGCAACTAAGCATTAAGTGACTAAGTGACTAAGTAATTACTAAGCAACTAGAAGATTCTAATAACTAATAACTAATAATTACTAAGTAACTAATTACTAAGTGACTAAGTGACTAAATAACTAAACAACTAAGTGATTATTAAGTAACTGAAAAGTTCTAGCAACTTCTAATAATAATACAATAATAAGAATATCTAATACTAAGAATAATAATAAAATAATAATAGTAATAAATAATAAGAATAAAATAATAATAATAATTTATTTTATAACAATATGATCTAAATTAAGTTATAATAGAAAAAGAATAATACAAAATGCTTCAAAAGCTAAAAAAGAAAATAGCATTAAGAATTTTTAGCATCATATATATACTAATCTAAATAGCAAAAATTAAAGCTTAGAAAATATTTAAAACATTTGCTAAAATTTGTATTAAAACAGATGTAATATTAAAAAAATAAAAAATATTTAATACTAAAAAAAAGTAAATAGTATTATAATCTTAGCATTACTAGAAACATTTTGAAAATATATAACAAAAATTTTAATTAAAAAATTAACCAAAATATTTCTTTAAAAGAATATTTTTAAATGTTCAAACTATGCTAAACTTTAATAAAAAAATCTGTTTATATTATAAACAAATTAATAAAAAATGCAAAAAGAATAATAAAGAGTTTTAATCAGTTTTTTAAAATATGAAAAGGGCATTTAACTTAGTATTATTAACAGTTTTAAAGATAGTTATAAAAAGAATTAAATTTCTAAAAATAATAATTAAAATAATTTAAATCTTTTTTGTAGTAAGCAGTTTAGAATAATTATATACTAGAAGTATTTGAAATAAATAATAAAATAAAATAAGAAAAAGTGCTTTTATTTTTAATATAAAGAATATTTTATGATCTTTTGTTAAAAAGAATTTAAAAAGATTTAAAACTTAACTATATAGCAAAAGTTTAATTTTGTATTATAATAATTTAAATTATTCAACAAAATAAAATAAAAACAAGCAATAATAATTTTTACAGATGATATAACATAGATAGCAAATAGCAAAGAACAAATAAAGCAGACATTATAAATTGCAGAAAACTTATTTGAACTTAATAACATTTAGATAAAAAAAAAATCTTAACTGATTATTTTAAATGCAAGTGAATCTAAAGAAAACAAAAAAATTAAACTTAGTAATAAATAAATATAAAAAGACTAAAATAATAAGATTTTTAAAAATTTGGTTTATAGTAGAGTTGCAAACATAACTTAGCATTATAATAGCAATGCTATTACATAAGCTAGTTGTAACTTGTAATAATATATAGCATAAGTTATATATTATATTTTGTGTTACAATTTAAATAATAATTTCATATAATATATTTTTTTTAATAATCAATTTCTTTATAATATAGTATGTAGTAGTAGAATTTATATTACAAAAATTTAATAACAGATTATATAATTTATTTTTTCAATACATATTAATTCTAATATTAACTTTAAATTATATAGTTGTTTATCTAAAAATTAAGTTATCAAATCTTCTAGTAAATAACTTATATTTCTAACTTGCAAATTGTAGTTATTATTAGTATTTTGTATTTTTTTTTACTTTCTTTTAAATTATTTTGTATCAAATCTGTTAAATTTACAATATTATTAATTACTAAAGTTTTTTGCTTTAAAAGATCAATAATCTCTCTCTTCTGTTCACTATATTTAGAAAAGAGGGCAATTTTGAAAAAGACAAAATATACTCTACACAGGGCTTCACTAACTTCAAAAACAGTAGCAGAACATGGGCTCTCCCTCTTGTTCCCAAAAAGCACAAGACTTTTGTTATAAAAGTCTACAGAAACAAGAAAAACAAATTAACAACAAACTTTTTGACAAAAAAACAACTAGCAATAACTAAAACTATCTCTTCTTCTAAAGAGTATACTATAACAATGCAAATTAGTCAAGAAGTTTTAACTGACTCTATGCAATATGACTCTCTAAACAACATTAGCTGGGATGAGCAAGTTACTTTAAAAAATGAAACAAGAGCTTCTGAAGAAAGGAAGAATCAAAACAACTTTACAGTTGTGTCTAGTTCCAAAACATGTCCTAAAAGACAAAACAACAACAACTTTGTATATTGAACAAAACAACATGTCTTATGCAAAATCTAATGCAACAGGTATAAACAAAAGCAAAGAGGCTGTAAACAAACTATGGTCAAGCTTATTCACAAAAGTCAAGAGAAAACAATCAACCTTCTCTTTATTCTCACCAAGAAACAACATCAGGTCTAAAAATAATAATGCTCTCATTTTAGACATTCATAATCTAAATGGTTCACTAAATGATATTATGATTTCTCTTTATGAGACAGCTAAATAAAACATAATCATTGCTAAGCCACATGTCAATAGAAGATCTCATATCCATCTAAAACTAATTTTTACAAATGAAGAAAAGCTCAAGTACTATGCTATAAAAGGGATTGAAATTTTTAATCACATATACTATGAGCATATTTCTGTCAACACTAAAAGATCCTTTTTACCAATTAAAATCAGAAATGTTCCTTTAGATAACAAGGAATTTATTTCAAATAGAATCAAAAATGCCTTTGAAAATTTCAGTAAAATTGCCTCAATCAAACCACTCTTAATAGAAGGCACTCCTTATCTAACTGATCAATGGATTATTACCTTCAAGACTACAGAAGACTTTGACTTAGAAAAAAGAATTTCTTGATTCTACATTATTTTAGATAACAAAGTTACCACAGAGTGGCATGCAGCATCCAAGCTATGCTACTTCTGTGATAACAAAGAATATATCAAAAAAGACTGTATCCAATACAAAGAAGCTATTGAACTTCATCATCACTATAATGATTTTCTTTTAAATAAAAGAAAAAAAAAGCTTTTTTCAGCAAACTTAGAAAATATGAATACAGATCAACAAGAACAAAATAATCTTATGAAAGAAATAAACATTAATGATTCTCAATTAGAAGAAATTTTTCCTAATACCTCTAATACTAATGAGAATAAAGAAATGAATAACTCTACATCAATAAGAAAAGATTTAGATAGTCTAATTAATAAAGATATTAGTGATGCTAACAACAAAGTTTCTACTATAGAAAATCTAACAACAGATCATGTTTTGGAAATAGAACAACCTATTTCTCTAAGCACACCAATAGTGCTAATTACAAATGATAATACTCAACAAATTCAACCTGAAATTTCTGATAATGGATTTACCTTAATTTCACAAAAAAAAAGAAAAGATAAAAAAACCAAGAATGATCTTACAAATTAGAAGATTATAACAACTAGGCCAGCTCCATACAAGAAATCTCGTAATGGTGCACAAAACTCACAGATCTAATATCTGTACTACTCTATTCATAATATGACTAGACAATTCAAATTTAAAATTGCAGGTCTTAATGTAAAAGGGCTGAACAATCAACAAAAACAATGAAATACTTTAACTCTTTTTTTTAAAAATCTTACAAACTAGACCTTATTATATTACAAGAAACAAACTTAAATAACAAGAACATGCAAAGCTTTCTGAAAAACCAGTAGATTTTCGATTCAATTTGGACAAATAAGACAGCTATACTCGCAAACAACAAAGACATGATATTTAAAGATACAAAAATAAATATAGATAATAGAATTATTACTACTAATTTCAAATTTAAAGATCTTATATTCCAAGTCTCCAATGTATATACTCCTCCAAACCCTAATGATATAAACCTTTTTTTTGAGAAATGGGTACCTCAAATCAATAAAAACACTATTAATATAATTGGAGATGACTTCAATACCAATCTATATTCAGAAAAAGATAGAACTAGTGAGGCAGCCTCTTAGTGAGACCCAACAAGAGTGCAACTCCTAAACCTTACTAAAAACTTTACAGATTTCTCAGATTTTGCAAAAACAAGACCCTTTCATACATTTTTCCAAAAAACACAAAGCAATCGTACAATGGCTACTCATTTAGATTATATCTTTATTGATAAAAATAATGCTTATTTTATTTCACAAATCGATACAAAGTTTGGCAACTCAGATCATCTTTTGGTAGAATGCACTCTTTTTTTTAAAACTAAAAAAAGAGAGTTAGCTCTTTGGAGAGTTAACAAAAATTGCTTTATAAACAAAAAATTGAAAAAAAAAGTGCTTGATGAAATTATTGCATTTGAAGAAACAGATAACTGAGACTTCTGTAAAGTTCATATACAATCTATTATAAGAGCATTCAGAAAACCAAAAGCTATAGAAAACAAGATCGCAAAACTAAACAAAAATATAACCCAACTAAAAGAAAGACTAGCACATAACTCAGAAAACTCTTTCCTATATAATCAAGTTGACAAACTAAGCCTAGATCTCCAAAATAAACTATCACACTTTACAGAAAAATAGCAAATACGTTCAAAAGCATAATGGATTAAGCAAGAAAAAAAATCAACAAAATACTTTTTTGCTAAATATAAAATTAGAAAAGCCTACTTATCCTTAAAAACTATTAAGGATCCTGAGACTCTATCACATTCGAGTAAAAATACTCTTTAATACATTAGAAACATTTATGCCAAGATATATATAAAAGAAAACATAAATATTAACTCAGCTAAAAAGATTACAGAAAATTTGCCTCAAGCTTTATTAGCTCATAATTCAATACTTACACAAGAAATTACCCAAGAGGAGAATAATAATGTTATTAAAAACCTTCCAAACAACAAAACATCAGATACTGATAGCCTAACATATGAGTTTTACAAACTCACAGAAGAGGCTATAACTCCAATTCTGTATAAAGTATTTAATCGAGCTTTAACCTCAGGAATCATGCCAATCTCATAGTGCAAAAGTCTAATTTCCTTGATATCTAAAAAAACAACAGATCTAGAAAATGTGAACAATTGGAGACCCATATCTTTAGTAAATAGTGATGCCAAAATATTTATAAAGATTATAGCAAACTGTTTGAATTTTATTTGTAAAGAACTTATACCATATTAGCAACATGGATTTATACAAAACAGATTGATTGCAGATGCAACTCTAGATATCATCACTACAATAAGAAACTAATCAAACTCATCTAAACAACACTGGCTGCTCTTTGTAGACCAACAAAAAGCCTTTGACTGAGTGAGTCATAACTTTTTAAAGCTTACTTTAGAAAGCATGAACTCAATTCTAAATTTATTAGTTTGGTTTAAAATCTTTTTTTCTGCCAAGAAGTCCATATTGTCAAGGCAGATTATATATTTAAATCTTTTAAACTAGAAAGAGGTGTTAGACAAGATAATCCTCTTTCACCTCTGCTATATGTACTAGCTTTTGAGCCACTCATAAGAACTCTAGAAAGACAAATACAAGGAATCAAACTAAAAAACCTATATTTCAAAACTTTAGCATATGTTGATAATTTGACTATAGGAATTGAATCTCCTTCAGACTGAAATAAAGTACAATCTTCATTAAGCCTATATAAGACTGCATCAAATACAAAAATCAATAAAGCAAAAACAAAACTAGTTCCTCTCACCTCTACTGCACGAAGAGTAGAACTCTGTAATGAAGACCAGTTTACTAAACTAGAGGAACATAATACTATTACTATTCTAGACTACAAGGTTCTTATAAACAGTCAACCAAAAAAAGATCTTTGGACTACAACTATTAACAAACTAAAAGAATCACTAAATAAACTTTCAAATAGAAATCTTTTCTTCAAAGGAAAAATTCTTATTGCAAACTCTCTAATTCTATCTAAAATCTGGTATTCAGCTTACTTGCTACCTCCTAACAGAAAGCAAGTAGCAGAAATAAACAGAATCATCTCCTTCTGAATTAAAGGCTTCTCATGAATGCTTCTCAGATATTCTACTTTTCAACAATCTATAGACCTGGCAGGTCTTTAAGCATCAATTATCAAGGATATGTTAGATGCCCACTTAATCTCTGTTTGGATAAAACTTCTTACTTCAAGCTTAATATAGGCAGCATATGAAAGAGACAAAATATACATAATACTCAAAGAAAAAAGAAATATCTCTCCTATTTAGGCTCTAAGCTCTGATAATATTCATTCAAAAGCTTGGCCCACAGAATGGAAACCCTATTTACTAGCCTGAGCAAAAACTAAAGAAAGAATTCTTGCTACTACTAATTGGTCTTGGGATAAAAAAAAAATTATAATCAAAGAAATAAAAAGAGATATGCTCTTAGTCAAAAAAATCTTGAAGCTTTTAAAGAAGACTACAACTTCTCCTATTTTAGTTTATTTTGCAATTCAGCCTACTCTACCTATCTGGCTTTCTTTAAAGCCTATATGCAATAAGAAAAAAGATATTTTCTGGAGTCTTTTTCACAGAGCTCTTTCTTTAGATTATTGTCTCAAACACATTAGATTATCAGAAACAGGTAATTGTATTTGGTGCCCTGAAGAGCTACAAACCTTTGAACATTTTGCTTTAGAATGTTCTAGAAGTAGAATATTCTGAAAAGAGGCATATAGTTTCTTAACATTAATAAAGAAAAACCTTTATCAACTACTTTAGAAGATGTTTTTCAAGGTTCTAATATTGGATGCACCCAAGCATTAACTACTATAACCTGGTTATATATCAATATAATCTATGAAATTTGGTGTCAATATATTATATTAAAATGAGGAGGTTCTGATACACTCTTAAGCTTACTTAGTATACTAATTAAAGTCTGTATTTCAAAAGAAATATGTGTCTTAAAACATAACACACTAGGTCATAGACCTAAAACTGCTAAATTAATCTGTAAATATCTAAAATGTACTTAGATTGCTCACAATATTTTAATATAATAATATCTTAATAAAGAGCACCACCTGTGCTCCTAGTTGCTAAAGCAACAGGGATACTTAAAAAAAAAAAAAAGTTTCTTGCTTTATTTCAGTATAGGTCAATTCATTAAAATTAACAATATTATTATTACTCTTCAAGATTATTACTTTAATATTAATAAAAAAAGTTATACAATAACTAATTTAAGTATAATAATTAAAATCCAATCTAATTTATATTTTCTATAGATATTTTTTTTAAATACCTTCCTAACAGTCAAAGAATTAACAATTTTATGCAACTCTGTTTTAGTAAGTTTTTTTTCATAACTTGTTAATTTTGATTTAATATTAATCATATAGTATAATTAGATTTTTTGATATAACTTTAAGTTTACTAACACCTAATCTTGTTTTTTTATCACCAGTGTTAACATTAAGAGTTTTACACATTTTTGACTATAACTTTTGATGTACCAAACCAATTTGGATGAAACAACCACCATT
>CAJVQA010010913.1:0-11080 GCA_910591915.1 Cetraspora pellucida | reverse complement strand
TTTGCCTCCAGCCGGACTTGAACCGTTGACCTTGACTGTGGGGGTATGGGAGCTTAACAATTAAGCTATGGGACCCATACCCTATTTTTAATATTTTTATAATTTAACTAAATTAGTTTCTATTAATTTTCTTAAATATGTAAATAATACAACTATAGGTTAAACTTTAATTTCTATTCTTTTAAGTTATAATATTTTATTCAATATTCTGTATCTTTTTTTATCTAATTCAGTAGTATATATAAAAAAATATCATAAAGATTCTTATTTATACACCTTGTTGTACTTATTCTTAATTTGATTAGGTAACTATTACTACATATGTACATAGTAATTATTATATAATATATTTTAATTTTTTATTATTAATTTTTTAAATTATTTGTAATGATATATGACAAACTTTCAAGGATTTTTCTGTTTTACCAATGTTTTTGACAAAAGTAAAAAAAATATTTTTTTTTTTTTAGCATTAAGGTAAAGTCTTCTTATTATTTTTATTGATAGTCATTAAGTAGTAACTACATGGAGTTACTAAATACAAAAAAAATTCTATATATGCTATAGCTAAGACCAACACTTGTGATTAGGAATAATCATTAAACTACTAATTATAAATTTATAACTCTAAGTAATATAAATGCTATATGCAAGAGTAAGAATTTAGACATATTTATCTGTAATTTAAACCTACTAGAATGACTAAGGCTCACCTAGATTAGTTAAAATTTTCTAAATAATGTTTATTACTCTAGTATAAATTAGTAAACAACTCATAGATTTCACTATCTATTTATACTATTGGAAGCTAATTATATTATTATAAAAAAAAGAAACCAAAGATAAGATAAATTAAATAAGAAATAAAATATAGTTAAAAAAATAAAAAGTAGTATCGATTAAATAATCAAATAGATAAAGAAAATTAATAGAATTGTAAGAATGTAGCTAAAATAAGTAATATAGATTGGATAGATAAATAGATAAAAAAAAGTTAACAGAAATATATAGATTTTGTTAGAAGAAAAAGCTATTATCAAGTTTATTAATGATTTTAATACATTAAAAGTATGGATAAAGTTAGTTTCTAATACTGTAGATATAATAATATTAAGTTTTTTGATAATGTATTAGTTTATTTGATCAAAATATAACTTGTTAAGGTTTTTTTAAGTTAAGTAATAGTTGGTTTAGAGATTTGAGTAATGTTATAATAGATAATGATTCTGGTTAGAATTTGTAAATTGCTTGTTTAAAAAAAGATTTTGTTCAATATTTTTTTGAGATTAAGATTAATAATTTCATTGTTTGTTGTTGCAGATTTAAAGTAAGCTTTAAGATAGCAGTAAATGAAATAAGATATATATTTAGGATTAGTAGATGTATTATTTAGTTGAATAAAGATTTGTTCAGATTGATTAGCAAGTTTATAAAGTTTTTTAAAAGATAAGAGTATACAAAATATTGCTGAGATGAAAGTAAAAAGATTTAAAGATAGATATATATATTATTAAATAGCTATAGTGCTAAAGAATTGTTTAAATTAGTAAGAAGTTAGATTGTAGATTTTATAAGTTGTTTTTTTGATTAAGAATTTTATATTTTTTCTAATTGATGCAGGTGTATATATGTTATATTGCTGTTTTAATAATATAGTTTGTTTAGTCTTAAATAGATCAGATAGTTGGTAGTTTAGATTTTTGAAGAATTAGTTTTTTATATTCATTATTAGTTACTATTATTATTTAGTATTTGATATAGTTATAAACTTTTTGTTTATTAATATTACTAAATTGTTTTTTGTAATATATAAAAAATTTTTGAAACTAGATGTCAAATTATAATTTGATTAAGTGAAAAGATAGAATATAATAGTTTATATTAAATTATTAAAGAAAGATATTTATAGTAATATTAATATGAAATTTAGAGATATTATAAATTTGTAAAATAGAAATATTGTTTTTCTAAGTGTTTAAAATATGGTTTATATATATAAAGATTTTTAAATAGATAGGTTTAAGTTATAAGTTATAAAAGAATTTTTAATGACAATAGTTTAGTATTTGTTATATAGAAATAAATAAAGTCTGACAAGATTTATAATAATTTAAAATTATTTTTTAATTAAATAAGAAGAAATAAAATAATGTAATTTAAAGAATTGTTTGTAATTTCTTTTATAAAAAAGAGTATAAGTAAATTTGATAAGTCAGTTTTTTATTATACTAAGAAGAATTTTGAAAGATATTTTAGTTGCTTTAGTAATATATGAATTTTTATTTAGGATTATGTTTATAATAAATATAGGTTTTTTGGTTACTATAGTTTGAATTAATAAACTGAAATTATTTTTTATAGCTGATTTGTTAATTATTATAAAATTAATAATTGAACCAGAATAGAAATCTTTAAGAATTAGTTTTAAGAAATCTAATATTTGAATTCCAGATATCATAAGTATAGATAAAAAAGGGTTTTCTAAGATAGCATAGCTTTTAAACTAGTCTAAAAGGTGATCTTATTAGATTGTAGTTTGTAGATTCATTTTAGAATTATAAATAATAATAATAGAAAGATATTTAAAGTTGTAAATAACTTGGTATAGAGATATAGAAAAAAATTTTTAAATAGTTTATAGTATGAGTAAAGTGTTTTATAATATATATAGTGTGAGCCCGATTTTTGGGGTCACGGGTGCCTGAATCAGGGTGACGATCCTTACCTGATCCAAGGTCATGCAAAAAGTAACAGAAATGTTACTTATGGCACTTATGGCACTTATGGTACTTACGGCACTTATGTCACTTCTGCTACTTCGGCCATATATGCGTTAAATGGCATATCGGCCTTTTATGACATTTAGGGAATATATGGAGTATCTGGCATTTATGGCATAAATTGATTACGAATGTAAATAAGACGGTTATTATAAATAAAGGGCCTTTCCACCCCGGGAATAACAAGTAGTCCCTTATACAAATAAAACTTCCAATATAAATAAATAACCGATCTATAATAAGAATATAAGTGCAATAATAAACTAATAAACCATCGTTAACCTCACTGTTGTCCATATTGTTCGCTTATTTATAAACTACTAAACTCGCCGTTGATCGCTCGCTGCAAGTCACATGACAAGACTGTTAACGAAATCGAAGAAGTTCCAACCCTGATTTGATGTAGTGTAATCCTGGGTTAAGGAAGGTAAAGAGAAGATAAAGAGAAGGCAAGAAAAGACAGAGAGTTAGTAAAAGAACAGGTTAAAGGAAAGACATAGAGAAGAGACGAGTACTTACTTACGGATAAACCACCTGCCAAATCTAATACACCTATTTCGACTTAGCCGCCATAGGTTACGCGAAAGTTGAATTAGTTTAGCGACAGACTCGCCGATTTCCGGAATCACAATAGCAAAAAAAAGCAGATAAGAAGAATAATAATTAAGTGAAAAAATTGAGTTTTTCAAAATTGGTAGTGAATTTTCCAGTGACCCAATAAATTTTTCAAATTCCTTTAAGAGAATTTGAAGAAATATTGGGTATTTGGATATTTTCAAGCTTGGTAAAAAGTAAAATTTCTGGAACACCTCTATAAATTTTTTAAAATTGACCAATAGAATTTTAAAAAGAAGTTTAGATAAAAGTTTAAAAAGAAATATTGATAAATTAATAAGTTTTGGTCCATTAAAGATAAAATTTATATTGAAATGATCATTTCAATGAGTTGAATATTTTGTTTAATGAGAGAAAATAAAGTTATTTAATAAAATTTGATAAAAATTAAGAAAATGTGTTTTTAAAAAAATATTAATTAGAATATAATATAATAGTTAGAATTTGATAAAATTAATATAGTTGGAAGCAAAAAGTTTAATATATTTAGTTTACTTAAAAATAAAAAAGTTTAATTAAATATAAATTAAAGAAATTTAAAAAAAATATAAATAAAAATAATTTTATTAAAATATAAAAGTTTGTTGTATTGAAAGATTAAGTATGAATAAATTTGTATTGTTTTTAGGATAAAAGGCTATAAGAAAAAGATTTAATTTAAGTTTAAGACCTGTTAGTTTAGTAAAATATTAAGAAAAGTTGGTTTTAGTAATCTATAAGAAGAGTTAGGTGATTGGTATAGTAAAAAAAAAGTATTTATTAAATCACCAGCATGAAGAAGTTAATATACAACTCATCTAAAATTGCATAATGTTATTAATCCATATAAAATTCTACTTCCAAATGCAATGTATTGAAATTCATAGTTTTAAATAATCTTTTATTCTAAAATATATATTAAATATTGCCTAGATTTTTTTTTGTAAATTAATAATGAATCAAAAGCATGAAACATTAATTAAAATTAATTTGTATCTACAAAATCAAATTAATTTTAGATTAATTAAAATTTAAATTAATTTTATTTCTATTTTTGCTAAAAAATTTGTTTAGGACTTGGATTTTTTTAACAACAAAATCATCCTATATTTTCTTTTATAGAAGGCTAATTAGAACAACTTACTGCATATCTTAAAACAAATTAGCATACACAATATTTTGAACAAGAATTAGAAAATCTTATTACTAAATGTCAATTTAATCTGGACTTTTATTCTATTTTTAAAATGCATTTTAAATTTTATATGAAAAATTCTTAGCATATATTATACCATTCAGCTTGCAAATTATTTCAAGCCTGTTGTATATTTGATTCTGTTTTTCTTCATACCAATAATATTTTAAAAAAAGATATTCACCATTATGATGCTATTAAAGAATTTGATAATCCATCAGATGCTTTAATCTGTAAATGGTTTATTTATTGTAATTTACATGTCAATATAAATTAAGAAATAGAATTAGATAAAATTTGGTTAGATTTACATTTACAGCTTCAAATATTGCACTGAATTATATCTGGTTACCTGTTTCAAGTTGCAGTTTTGAATGTAGCTTTTCATTATACAACATAATTTTAGATAATAATAGGCAAAATTTATTTAAAAAGTTGTTAAAAAATTTGACAATGATGTATTTTAATGGAATTTAATCCATTTAATTTTTTTATTAATAAAAAATTTATTACGAATTAGGTCACATGCTGTCACATAATTGGTTGTTTAGTATTACATTATGGCACAGAATTTTCTGAAAATTGTTCACATTACATTACATAATTCAATTCTTTGCACAACAGAATTTGACTTTTATTACCACAGAAAATCACCGTCTGTTTTGATCTTCCTGATCGTGTAACGTTACATTAAAACGAAACACACTATTGGATGATCATCACGTGAAAGTGAAAATTTGACGGCGATCCTGAGGTAGGGGTAGTTGAGTGTTGGCATAAGTCACGTGATAAACCGCTTTGAACATGTATTCCTTAAATCACGTGAAGGTGCACATGGTGCAGATGCCTCATTTTAAAAAATTTTTATTTTTTTGAACCTGGGTCATTTTATGCATTACGTAAACTCGCATACCTTAAATAGCATAAACTTGTGTGTTCTATTTTTTAATATTTTTTATTAATAATTAAAAGTAATATGCTTAAAAATAATATTTATTCCTTATTATCATAAAAATGTAATTAAAAAATCATAAAGGTTCATTTATATTAAGCGATATAATTCTCGCTAGTTTTATTATTAGAATGGAAGACCAAGAAATAAAACCGTCTGATATTGAGTATTCTGTTGTGAACTTCCTGAACCTTGCAACACAGTAAATGGATTAGAGCCTTCAACCAGATCAGTGTATTGTTGAGTGGAAGAGAAGACACCGATAGAAGGAATCATATTATTTTGAAAATGATGCATTAGGGGCTGTCTTCCAGTATTTAAAATGGATTGATTCATAGTGTTTGAAAATTGAGGTCTTTGGAGGTGTCTTCCAATATTTAGGATTCTTCGGAATTGGCCATGAGTTTGACCGTTAGTATTAAGAGGTCTTTGTAAGTGACCAATAATGACTTGATTTGTAAAATGGTTCATTACGTTAGTTTATACACAAGAAAAATCAAGAGCAATGTTAAAAACATGGGTATTTATATTTATTTTTAATGCTCATAAATACTAAACAACTTTGGTGATTCAAATTCGGGCCTTTATACAACAAAGAACTAGATTATATAACTTAGGCACGAATACATTTTATAATAATGTTACCTCTTGAAACATTTAAATTATTACCCAAATAGTACACCCTTTTTCTCCGTCTTTCACTGAAGTATAAATCAAGTTAATCGAGTATGTTGATTGATTTCTAGGTATTGAATGCAGTGTTTCATAGTACAAAATAACTTAATACTCAGGTAGATTGTATGGGTAGATTGAACCCAGTGATATCTTCGTGATAATCACATCATATGGTAAATAATTCGCCCTAAGTTAGGATTAGTGTTAGAATAGGTGATAGTATAGTTTATGCCGATTTGTTGTGTCCCGATTGTATATCAGAGGACTTTATCGAAAAAGTAAATTTCAAAAAGAATTCTCGTAATCTATGTCGGCCGATAATTCTACAAAGGTTTTACCTCATAGGACGACTTTCATATGATTAATTGTTTAAATCAATTTAATTTTACATTATTTATACAGGAAAAGCACAATTTTGACAGCACTGCATGCGTATGTATACTTTGGTATCATTCCTAAATAGCTATCATATCAACTTATATCGATAAGTATCAACGATTCAAACGCCCGGATCGACTCTAAAGTGACTAAATAAATTAACATTATTAACAAATTTGATTCATATAACATATAGCCATCAAAGAAAAATAATGCCTAACTAAGCACATTTATCGTAAATAATAGTGGCCGATGCAATTAAAATGAGATTAATTAGTATACTGCATATGTTGTGCGGCGAACGAAAGTTATGTAGATTTGGATGTTCATAAGGTTTTAAAATTAGGGCATAGGTAAATAAGCTCTACCCTGAAATTTTGATTTGAAAGTTTTCAAAACCCTTATATGGTTTATTACATAACGATAATACATTTTTGTAATGATTTATCAGTGATGCAATATTTATGATACAGGTTATATGATGTGTACATTGAGAATGGAACTTATAGTCAGTAGTTATTTAGAGAAACCTGGTTGATTGACATAAGTGATGACTAGAATTTCGCGTAAAATAACATTCATAGAAGGACAATTAACTAAAAATATAATAATTTCAATCTAAAAATAGGTGCAAGCTAGATCACACAAATTTCGGCCTATCATTATTGATCGTCCTCTGCTACGTTTCAGACAATTACGTTTAATTATGCTGGAATAAATAAATAAGTACTAAAATTTGGAAATCAAAATTTAGAAAGATGATTATCATCAGCGTGAGTTTTGACTTTAAAGAATTTTAATAATAATGTATATTGATCCGGCATCCGACGATGATGAGTTTGCCAAATAACTCGTGTAATTCCCTATTTTTATTTATAATTTGATACTATTTTTTCTTAGATTCGGGCTAACCCGGAATTTTTATTCAGTAACTCACTTATTACATAATATGTTATTATTTTTAACTTAGAAATTGTTTGATAGAAGCGCCTTGCTTTAATTATCAAAATAAAACGTGCAATAGAAGCTACTAGAACGGTTAGAATCGTGTATTTTATCATATTTTAATTTATTTTTACGGTCATATTCATCAGGGTCGTTTCTTGATAATGAATCGATTTACAGGTTTTCACTGACCGTCACTCATATATGAGTGCTGCCAAAGGAAACCTGTCATCGGGCTTTCAATTATATTTTGTGCTCAGTTTGTTTCCAGAGTTCCGTGTCGTCTAGAGAAAATCGACGCACTTAGTATTGCTACCAAAATCAGGTACGTAATCGGTACTTAAAATTTATCGATATTAAACATTTATAAATTGCATCTAGAAAATATGTACCAGGTTGGATCCGGAATAATTAGATCGGAATTATATGATTTAATATATGCAAAAATTAAAATTTTGCTTAATACTTTCCTTTTGCAAAGAAGATGCGAAGTTCACTACAGACTCGTATTTTAATATTGTAAGCCGTTACTTCGCTATTTTACAAGCTAAAGCTACAATATAAGTTAGAATGTAGAATTATTAGGTACATTGAATTTACGCACCCCATTTTAATGAATACTTATACGTCTATAAGTATTGAGAGCTACGGTGAATTAGAACCCAAAATCACTTTAAATAAATGGGATAATTGAGAATATTAATATTAAAACAAATAGGTCAATAAAGCAATACACATGATAAGAACTTATCCAGTTAAAGAAATCAAATAATTTTTAAAGAAATGAGGAATTGTAATTACAGTAATTTTAGTAAAGCAAAAAATTAAATAAACATGAAATTAAAAACCACTTAATTTAAGAAATAGAAACATGAATTGATTTATGGCATTTAAGCTAAAATTTTATAATTCATTTGATATAATTTGTCAAAAAACAATAACAAAAAAACGATCAAATTAGCAATTAAAATTTTTTTTTAAAAAAATGTCGTAAGTGAAAGTCTGTAGCATTGATTAACGTTATAAAGCAATATGAAATATTTTATTTAATAGAAAAAAAGCTTTGTATTATTAATAGGAAAACTTTATACAGCCTCAACTCTTTCTATAGCGAATTGACGGTAAAAAAAAAGTTTGTTATAAAAAATTATTTTATTAAGAATCCATGACCAAATTATTGTGAAATTTAAATATATAAGTTCGTTGTATTCAGAGCCGACTGAATATATAATATATGTGTATTTTTTTTAATAGACAAAATCTTCGCGTTAATCGAAGTTGCTTAATTTTTAAAGTGATCATCCAGGCGATTATCCGAATTAAACCTGGTACACATTTTATGGGTGCCAATAAATTTAATCATGCCGATATTTTGATTAATATTACTGTACATATAATATTAATAGGTTGAAAAAATTTTTTTCTTAGAACTTCGTAATATTTCTAAGATAGATAGCACACATTTTATACAATCATGTTCATCCAGTTTAATTATAAAACCAAATAGCTAACGAATTAGAAAAGCATGGCGCAAACGATGTTAACTTTTTTAAGATGAATACATCGTTTTCTATAAGTTATTATTGTATGTATTATTCTTTAAAAATTTCTAGACTTAGTATTAATTTAGGTACAATGAAGTTCAACAATTCTCTTATTACAGAGACTATGTTTTATGAAAAACATTTGTTTGTCAGGTCTAATTAATCATATACAAGTTAATTTAAATGATTAACCTGATAATTCAGACAAAAAATATATACGAGGATGAGGAATAAAACATTTATAAGGTATAAATTCTTTTTTTATCTATTAGTTATATTTAAATTAATATGCATTAATATTTTTTTTTAGCTTTTTTCGTATAGTTAGCTCAGAATTTAAGATTACTTTGATAATAAAAATGTATAAGTGGGGTTTATAGTTTTAAATAAAGGTTTTTATTTTCCAGCTTCAACCATGACATTAAATTTGAAGGTTTAAAAAAAAATTAATAATAAATAAAATTTCGATGTAAATATATTTTAATTTGAAGCAATAACAAAATAAGTCTCATCCAAATAATTATTAGAATAAATAAAAAAAACTTCAATTATTTTTTTCAATAATCTCGTGATTTCATATTCCCTATGCTAACACTTAGATTGAGTTTTAAGCAGCGCATACGTACATGATTTTGGTGGCGATACTAGGTGGTTGGCAGCATTCATGTATTTTTTTACTTTTTTCAATGTTGAATGAAAATTTTAAACTATATTAGTTACTAACAAAAAAAAGTTGCTAGATAAGAAAAAGGAAAGAAAGCGAAAAAAGTCTTTTAATTCTAATAAAGCTAAACTTATAAAGTACAAGATTTCAATTTAAAAAATAATATAGAAGTTTATAAGAATCTGTGAATAAATCAGTTATTATTCGCAAAATGAATAAATACTCATTGCTTAATTCACAGTGCCAGTGCTATTACACATTATGGCGCATTAGCAGAATTAAGCAAACATTTAGTCCCCAAATTTAAAATCTAGTTACCAAATTATATATTAATCAATCAATTTTAAATCCTGAAATCTTTTTTCGGACCACCGATAAGGAGTCTAACACATCTTCCTCACAGGCATCCATCCTCCCACCAGACGCATCTCATTAGCATAGAAATTTATTAAAATGACGCATCATAATTTGGTGAACATTGATTATCTCAGTCAAAATCTACATTTACATATTTTAGCAGTCAATAACTGAATTTTCTATACCTCCAACAACTTAATACATAATATTTAAACAATTACAATTGCAAAATTAAAAATTTTCAAATTTTGGGGTAGTTTACAAATGCGCCATAATGAAAACTCGAATTATAAGTTGCCCGATCATCTTCAGATCCGTTATTTGTCGGTGTGACAATATTGTGATCACGCAGATCACACAAAATACTAACTTTATCTTGAAGGCTCGTGCGCAATGAATATGTGTCAAAAAATTTGGCAATAATTTGAAAATCTCGATAAACGGAAATTCCAGCATTTTATAATGAATTTTGGAAAGAGCTACTGCCCTAGTAAGTTAAATAAAACCTATCATAACAATTATAAAATATAAGTACATCCAAAACTTAAAATTGTAAGAACTCGATTTTTACTTGGTTTAATTAGCGGATAAACTATAGTATTAGTCACATCATTAAAGTTTAAAATATTAGTAATGCTTCGAGTAATATGATTCTAGATTATATATAATTTCCTGAAAATATTAATTTTGAAAATCAAGCTACGTTTATGCGTTGTAAATAAATAAATTAAAATAAATAAATTAAATAAATGAGAAAAAGGAAAGAAACACAAGAGCAGTTTCCAATTGCAGAATTATATTGTGTCGGATGGGGATAGTGTTGGCAGGCGAAACCTAAGAGTTTCGCCACAGACGAAAATCGAAACTAGTTTCGACTTTCGCCAAAAAAAAAATCAAAATGGCGAAATGGCGAAACTGACGAAAGGTGGCGAAACTGCGAAACTGGCGAAACTGCCAATAGGTGGCAAAATTGAAAAAAATGTAGTAAAATTAGTA
>CAJVQA010010912.1:0-11080 GCA_910591915.1 Cetraspora pellucida | reverse complement strand
TGCATATCTAGTTCTATTCCTGTTTCTTTGTTTATTTTGTTGTACATGTTGTTTATTTCCAAATTTGTACATGTTGTGTTTGTTTACTTGTTGTTTGCTCAAATAACTGGTCACATATAGTTGTTTGTTCTTTTCTGAGTCAACTGTAGTTCCTCAGAAAATTCTAATTTTTTCTAAATTTTTCTTTATTTTCAACAAAAGCTGCTGCTATGTTTTATAGTTTACTTCTTTTGCTGCAACTTTGTATTCTACTTATGTGCTTTGCCTGTCTGCTTCTTTTTTTTTAATGCTTTTTTGTATGTTTTCTATACTGTTTGTTAAGTTATTTATGGTTTTGCATTCTGACTAAATTTGTAAAAAGGATCAGCGAAAAGAGTGTGTAATGCTCATCTTGGGTTTCATTTATAAATCTGTTAAACAGGTATTTTAATTAAGTAAATACTCTACAAACAGATCAAAGAATAATGACAAAGTAGAGTTTATTTAATCATGTGATTCTATATCGATATTGAAGCAACATTTTGCCCATTACTAATAAAATTTTTTTGGCATATATTATTTATCTTATTAAAGAAATGATTATTATTGACATAAAGATATAAAAAGCAAGATAAGAAAAATATTTAACAGTAAGCTATTATTATATAAAACTAAAAGGCGAAGTATTATAATTATATAGTTTAGTATTAAAGTCAAAGCAATATATTGTTCATTCTCAATAATATTCAAATCTTTTTTGTTAGCCTAATATAATGAAACAAATTTTATAGTTTAAGGAAAAAAAAGATACACCAATAAGAATATATAAAGAATTAGTAAGGATGTTAATAAGTAATAGTAATGAGTAATAAACTATTGTTACAAGACCAAAAAATGAGATAGTCACATGTTCTACTATCGAAGTTGAAGAAGCATCTTGTTCATTATTAAAGATATTTTTTTGCTCTTTCTTATTCATCATAATTGTGATATTCAAAAAAGTGCTACCAAGTGATTCTAATGAGAACAAGTGAAAAGAAAGTATCTATTGAATAACAAACTACTATATATCAGTTTTGGACATCAATTTCAGATACCTCTATTAAGAACGCATTTACTCCAAATAATAAAACCCAATTAACAAGTATTTAAAATAAGTGCATTCTTGACAGGAATGTTTGAAATTAATATCCAAAACTGATATTTATTTTTATGATAATGTAGTGATATAATCAATAATCAATGATATATATTTTTACATAATACCGACAATTCATGTTTGCACACTATGTGTATATTAATAAATTTCTATAACTAATTTATAATTAAAAAATATTTAATTTATTACTGTAAGATTACAGCAAGATATTTAACAAATAATAATTTTTTTTTTTTAAATGTTAAGATAAGTACATATAATCTAGAATTTTATTGATAATATTAGTTGGTTAGCATCTGTTGATATAATAGTACAAAGATGATTATAAAAAAAATGTACAACAAGCCACTTATACAACTTTAATTATTATCTAACTTAAATAGTTTACTCAAAAGTTTTATACTAGTTGCTATATCTAGAACCTACCTGTAGAACCTTTATTTAAACACTCTGATTCTGTATCTACTACATCTTATCAATGATTCCATTAAACATATAAAGATATGCCATGATCACCAAGTTATATTTAATTTTGTACTAAACCTATTAGTGCATTTTGTATTTTATACTTATAGCTTACTTAGTATCACTTTGGTCTAAATTATTACTTGCAGTTAGAGCTAACCATTAAACTACTTTTACTCTTGTAAAGTTCATCCAAAAACTCCAGTACCTATCTTTCTAATATCCTCTCTATTATTTCCTACTAACTACTACTCAGAACTGACAGAACTCTCTGGACTTCCAATTCAGATGGCCTGGTATAGTATATCTTAGTATTCTTTTTCTTTAGTAATTCCAATAGCCTGATTAGTCATATGCTCCTCTATATATCTTGCTATTTAGTTTATTTGCCTATCACTTTGGAGGTGTTTCATAAGCTTTCATCAATCTGATAGCACTATCGAAAGTTTTGTGTTATTTCTTTATACAAAATTTTCAAGTGGGTTTCTAACTCTTTGGTTCCTTTGCTTTTTGCATCCAGTAGTCTTATTATAAGTTTGCACTGAAGTCTTATACAATACCAGTTATTAATATTTCTTTATATGAGTGTAATATTACACTTAGCATAGATGCTCTAAGCTCTCATTCAAGATGATGCAACTAAAGGTTACAGATATATTAATTTAACTGATCAACAGAGACAGTTACTATAACACAAACCTATTTTCCAAAATTTATCTTTGAACTCTAGACCTGCCACTTGGAGGTTAACAACCTGACCACTTCACTAAGTTGTCACATCTTTACAAATAATAATTTTATTGCAAAAATATATTAAATAAATAAATATTATAAAAATATTTTTAATAGTTAATTATTCTATTACAAAAATATATTTAATAGCTAATTTATATAATATAACAATTAAAAATTTAAGTCTAACAATAATTATTAATGTAACTACTAATTTTTAAGTATTAATTGTTATATCAGATTCTGGTTTTCAAGATTTTGAATGTTGGGTTTTTATACTAGACTCATTAAACCAGATCTGAGTATTAACTAATCAACATTTACACTATGCTTATCCTAATATAGCATCTACTCTAACTCTAATAAAATTCTATTTGCAACTTATTATTTTGTAATATATTTGCAAGAATCACATTAAAATATTTAATGAAATTTTTGCCTAGCCTAAAAGTTAAAAAAAAATATTAATAAAATCAGAAATTAGCAATTACTTTTTTAATAATATTCAATCACAATAAATAAATAAACATAAGGCATTTATTCATTATCAAAATTAGCAGAAACAGTAATAGAATAAATACCATTAGGTATTGCTATCAATATGAAATTTGGATTGAAAAAAGAACAATTATAAGGTATTATCAGAAATCTGTAGAGATGAATAGCTCTGATTGTTGAAAATTTTATTTTAATAAGATTGAAGCTAAAAAAAATGAATATAAGTTATTTATTATTAAAAATTAGCAGAAAAAATAAGGCATTATTTACTATCAAAAATTCTGCAGTAATAAATAATAATAATTGTTCAAAATTGATACCAAGAATTGAATTAGAGTTGAAAAGAATAAAACATATAATATTTATTTTTTATCAAAAATCTGCAGAGATAAGTAAAAAGGATTGGCCATTAATGCTAGAACTTGTTATATCAATAAAATTGAAACAATAAAGGATGAGCATAAGGTAATTGTAAATCCAGTTTGGCTCGATCTTAAGATTTAAAAGATAGTCCTACACTTGGTCCTTAAGTCACATATAAATATAATAAAAATATAATATATTTTATTGAACTTAGATCCTGTATCAGATTTTGAAATTGAATTTATAATATTTCAATTTAGGATCTAAGTTCTAGAAAATGTACTATGTTTTCATATAATTTAAGAACTGAGTCCTTTGAGTACTTATTAATCTTTTCAATAATTCAGTTAGAACCTGATCCCAGAAGACCAACTAACATTCCTAGAAGCTACACATTTATACTGCTGAATAATGAACTTCTATATTGAAGTCATAAATATCACTTAGCATTTACTATATAAATTTAAATAAATTTATTTTAAAGCAAAGCCTGCATAACTATTTTATTCTGATAACCTAATTTCAAAGTTAAAAATTTTTATCTATTGAGGAAAAAGTCTATTAAAGTTCATACTTTACTAGGTTCTATTAAAACAAATTGCCAACTCTTGTCTGATATATGAGAATTATTTCATTTGTTTATTAAAAAATAAAAATAATAAAATAAGAACAAAATTTTATAACTTTTAAAAATGCTAATACAAAAAAAAAAAAAACTACAGAACTTTGCTGAAAAATAACTACTAATAATTATTACTATCTATTTTACTAAAGACTAATTCCAGATATTTTCATATTTATTGATTAAATTTATTTGTACTATATAAATTACCCAATATATTACACATTGTTTCAAAACAATATTTGAATATAATATTATAACATCAAATTTTATAGAATGTATAATTCATAATAATAATAATAATAATAATAATAATAATCATAACAATAATAATAATTATAATAATAATAATAATCATAATAATAATAATCATAATAATAATAATAATAATAATAAAAATAATCCTAACAATAATAATAATAATAATAATAATAATAATGATCTAAATAATGATAATAATAATAATAATGATAATAAAAATAATTCTAACAATAATAATAATAATAATAATAATAATAAAAATGATTATAACAACAATAATAATAGTGACAATAGCAGTTGTCATGTCTTGAAGACTTGATCTTTTTTTACAAATGGCAATCTGTTCAATAATATCTTATACTCTGTTAATTAAATTTGAATGATATTATAATACAAAAAAAAAGACTTACTAGATGCAATAAAAGTTTCAACAACTAAAGTTTGGAAGTTGACCATATTTAAAAGATTTTTATAGTTTTTAACTATTACAAAATGTTATAACTCCTCTTAAAGAAAAATTTAACAGATAAACTTTGGCATTAAATGATATTTATAGTTAAGTATTTGTTTTTTTTGCAGACCCAAATGATTAATACATACAATAGTTCATTATAGCTAATTAGGTCATGCCTAAAAATTAATTAAACACAAGTCTTATTAATCTATTAAGTAGGGTTGTTAATAGAGTAGCATACTCTGAAGCAGCTTTGAAGTGAACTTAACCCAAGTTAGAACAAGTTAAAGAAGTAAACTGAAGCAACTCTAAGCAAATATAAAGTGGCTCCAGAGTAAGCTTAACCTAACCCAATCTATTAACAACTCTACTATTTAGATAATAATTCCTGGTTTGCCAGTATTTTGATAACATCTATTAAATATAATCAGATATATTAATTATATATTATAGTATTACCAGTAGTTTAAAAGCCACAATCTATTATTTTGAATTATTCTATATTTGTTTTGTTATATATGATTTCATCTTAGTGATGTTTTGGTTCTATAAAGAAAATAGTCTTTTTGATCAGTTCAAGTAGTTTTCAGTCTATAATTAAGGTCTGGTTAGGATTAGTCTATAACTTATAGTTGCCTTTCTATATTTATAGAATGTTCTTACTAGTTAAACAAAGTATAAATTATTAGAGCAACAAAAATTTGCAGATTGATCAAAATTCATAGTTGGTCTGCTTAATTTTTGTTGCTTTATTAATGCTAATCTACTTTTAATTATTTACAAAAATTTACTAATTCTATCAAACATCCTAGAACAAAAAAAAAATCAATAACTTATTGATTTGATTATCTTCAATTTTTTTCTAGTTGTTTTAAGATTTACAATAGTATAAGCCAAAGATCTAAAATAAATATCTTGAAATATTAGTAATTTTAAGATATAAAATAATGCTTATTATTGATAAAATGCAAAAGGTTTTTAACTTTTATATATATTTTTATCTTTTGAATAACTTAATACTGAAAAATTAATTAAAATTAAATTTTGTTATACATCATACAATTATTAAAATTAATTAAATTATCAAAATGAATTGAACTCTAATTAATGATAAAATAACTGCTATTTGCTATACAGTTGTGATGAATTATTATATGGCAAATAAGAATTTACTAATTAATCATATTAGTAAACTCTTATTTGTTATTTAAATCATTTATTATACTAAAAATTGCAATTAATTGACTGCACTACCAACTATATGGGGGTGAGTCAATAGAAATCAAGCAAATTGTTTTTATTAAAATTTTTTTGAAACTTTAAACAATAATAATTCAATAAAAACTTAATTAAATTTAATAAAAATTTTTTTAAATGAATTCTACAAATTTGTAGCATTTATTTTAAAATGGTTTTATAAAATTTGATAAAGTTTTAGTTAAGTTATCTTTGCTTAAAGTTTCACAAAAATTTACTTAAAAAAAATTTGCTTGATTTCTATTGACTCAACACTATATGATCAAAATTACCTATTACAATAATTTGTATTTGTCTTTTTCTTTTAAGATTGTTTTTAAGATTTTTGCTAAATGTTTTTTTTTATTATCTTATTATTTGATAGTATTTATGCTGTAATTACAACTAACTTCAATTGTTTAAAGTATAGTGTAATCTCTATCATATATTCACTTATTTTCTTAATTACATCTATTTGCTTTTTTCATTGATTATAATTCTGATGTCTAAACTTTTCTTTTTATTTTTTGCTATATTTGTTCAAAAACCTACATATTTTTTGCTTGCTGCATATGTTAAGAATTTTTCTTCTCTTTTTGTAAAGTTTGTTTCTGTAATTTCTATTATTGTAATTTCCTTTTCTTCTGCCTAACTAAGCAAATTTTCTAATTTTCAACCTTTGGTGTTAAGTCTATTAACATTGTAATATATCAGCTTTATCTCTTTTTTACCTTCTATTTTTCTTTTAGTGATTTTTATTTTATCTCTATATTTTTATTTTTTTTTCTTTTTACTGTATATGTTTTCTTCTTGACAAGAAGTTTCTACTTTTCTTTTTCTTTAAAAACCTTTTTTTATTTTGTAAGAACTTTCCAATCTCCTTGTCTATATTCATTAATTTAACTTGTATATCCTTAGAAGCAGTTGGGTCAGTATATTACATTTTTCTCTGTCTTTTTTTTAGTCTTTCTAATCTTTTTAGCATTAGGTCCAAAATATCTTCAACATGTAAGGTTCTTTCTTGTGGTCCTATTTGGACTATTTTTTTCTTCTTTATCTTTTCTTAACTTCAGTCTTTGGTTGCTATATTTCTTCTATCTTGTACTTTGTTTCTGTAGTCTTTGCTTCTCCAATTGCTTCTGTTTTTTTTAACTTTGCTTTCTTTTTGTATCTATTTATCAGATGTTTTGTATTCTTTAGTTCTTTTTCTGAGCTTGTATATTTTGCATCTCTTTTTCTTTCTTTTGTAACTTTTGCTCTTTGCTACTGTCTTCTTATATTTTTTTGTTATCTTTTTAAGCTTTAAATTCTTAAAACATTAGAGCTTTGTTGTACCAAACTTTTTTCTTAGTAATTATATTTATGTCTGTTTGGCTTTTGAATAATACTACTGCATAATCTTTTGGCTTTTCCTATCTATTTAGTGGTATATATACTGTTATTGCTTTTCTAACTTTAAGTTTTCTTAAAAGAATTAGTTCAAATATTTCTTTTGGTATTTTTTTTAGTCTTGCTATAAAATAAATTTTTTTTTTTTCTTCACCTATTGTTATTCTTGCTAGTTTTCTATTTCTTAGTATAATTACTTATAAGAATATCTGTCCAGTTTCTTCTTTAACTTTAATTATTGCTGTTATTCTATATGTACTTCTTCTCATTTTGCATAAGGATATATTTTCTATTTTTCTTATCAGGTACTTGATCTCTTGCTCTGAGATCTCTTTTGGTAAGTCCTATATAGTAAGCATTACTAAGTTTTCTTTGTTTTTTGTATCTGTGCTTTCTTCTCTTTAACTCTTTATTTTGTCTTTTATTTTTTTTTCCCTTCTGTATTTTTTTCTCTTTCATTATTTTTTCTTTCTTTTTTGTTTTCTTTTTTTCTTTTATTTTCATGCTCTTCCGTATTAGAGATTATTTTAAACTAGTTATTATGTTTTCTTTAAATCTTATTAATTACTTCTTTTTACTATATTTATAGTCAAAAGTAACTATAATCTAAGCATTATTCTTCTTAAACATTTCTTTGACTTTTACTGCATATTTGTTAGATATTAGTAGTCTTTCTACAAACTTTGTTTTCTTTTCTTTTGAGCTACTTGGCACATTATATGCTAGTATTTTTGCTACATATATTAGTTTCTTGCTACAATCTCTGTTCATAAATAACTATATATTTTGTTCTAATGATGCTTTTGTAAAGCTGCTTTAATTTTTCTTCTATATATTTGTTTATTATTGTTGTTTTTATTACTATACTTGTGTTTTTTGTGTCTTTTTTATTTTTTTTTCTTTTTTATTGTTTTTTTTTCTTTATTTGTGCTTTGTCATAGTTCTTTTTTCTCTATTACTACATCTACTATTTCTATTATTTGTCTTATTTTCTCTATATATATTTCTGATATAATTAATTCTTCTTTTGATATTATTTGATTTTTTTTACTGCTTATGCTTTCTACTACTATTGAATGTTTGCTTATATAATTTATTTCTTCTGCTATTTTTTTACACTAGTTGGGTCTTTTATATCTATTTTAATTATTAATTTGTATATTTTTCTTAGCATTATTGTCTTCATTAAGTCTGTTTTCTATAATGCTACTGCAATTATATCTTTTATATTAAAGTAGTTATCTCTATTTGCTAGTTCATGCTCTAACTTTTTACTATCTATAAGTTTTAATACTTCTTCTAACCTTTTATTTACCAACTTTAGTGTAATAGATTCTTTTAGTTTTATTTGCATTGATATTTGATTGTACTTGTATAACTATTTCTAAATATTTTTATCATATGCACTTTGCAATACTTATATATCTATTCTGTTTATTTTTGTATATATTTGTTTATTTGTTTTCTTATATGTTCATATGGTTCAAAATGATCTGCAATTCCAGATTAATGTTATTTTCCTAAAATTTTCTTTTTGGTTTTTGTTTTGTTAAGTTTGTTTTCTTCCTACTTGCTATTTCTTTTATTTTTCTTTGTTGTTATATTTGCTAGGTCTGTTTTAAGTATTCTTCTTTTTTGTTTAAGTCTTTAACTATTGTTTTAATATTAGTTTTTGTATAAAATTTGATTTCCTTTTTTGTAAGTTTGTGTTTTGATGATTAGCAAAAAGAGTTGTTGATTTAAATTAGTTGATAACTTGTCTACTTTACTAAGTTATCATACTCTTAAATTAAATATATATATATAGGACTAGTTGTATTTTTTAATATAAAAGTAACTTTTTTAAAAATAAAAAATATATAGATCATTTTAATATACAGTCAGACCTCTTTAAGTGCAATATAACAGAACTATATGTAAAAATTTAGCAAAATGTGCATTTAGAGAAGTATTGTATTTAGAGAAGTAAAAATCTATAGATGTAATATAAGTTGGGCCCAAGAAAAAACATGCATTTAGAAAGGTTTTTTATAGTTATGCATTTAGAAAAGTAGCATTTAGAAGGGTTTGACTGTAGTTTTATATTGTAATTTGAACTGGTTAGGTTATAATTAGTTAACTAATCTGATTTAAATAAATTTTAAATAACCAGTTAAGCAAAATTTTAATTAGTTAATCTAGTATAACTAGTTGAGAAGCAAATAATCAGTTGGTAGAATTGATAAAATAAATAAATAATAAAAAGGTCTAAAAAAAAACTGTATGAATATAAGAGATGAGCAAAAATAAATTAAAAATTCAAGTAAAGCTCTAAAAATTTCTAAAATAAGAGTAGTAACTATTTAGAATGTTTCAAACTATATATCAATTAGTATTATATAGTTTTAGCAATAAGAAAAAAGTAACCAAAACTAACTAATTATCATATTATTAGAACATCCTTAAGTTACATTTATAAATAAGAGAAATTATTAATTTTAACTAATTATAATTAGTTAATATAAAACAATTTAGTTCAATTAACTGATTGAAAATATTTTTTTTAGTTCAAATTACTAGTTTTATATAATATTTTAAAATTTTAATATAAAATTAAAATAGATGTGGCAACCTAATAAAGTAGTCAGATTGTTAATTCTCTAAATAGTAGGTTGGATATTTAAATTCTATTGATAGCAAAAATTTGAATATTTACTTATATAATATTCATATTATAGCAACTATTACTAATAATTGAGTTAGAATACCTATAATAGCAGTTATGCCAGTATGACTAGCAGGTTATAGAGCATCTGTATAGTTGTACAAAAGAATGCAAATCAACAATCAAGTAGTGCAAATACTAGATAAGTTCTTTTGTTTATATAAATCTGTTGAAATTAAGTAACAAGAAGTTCATTTAAAAAAACTTGAATAGAGAGATAGTTAAATCTTTAACAGTACTACTGTAAAAACTAGTTTGAAAAAATAGATACTAAGATTATAGTATCTGAATAGGCAATAACCTTCAAATTGGGAAAGGCTCAAAAATACTATCAACTAAGCTATCAGAATAAACTGAAGAAAAAAAATATTAGACTAATTTAATATACTAATAATCTGGTTATAATTCTATATAGCTTATTTGGATTGAAAGTCTGAACAAAAGGCAGAAGTAAACTAAAGTACTGAAGTTATATTGTAAAATAGATGCTAGAGTTTAAATAAATTTTATAAAAGCATAGTAGTTGAAGACATAACTCTGATCACAAGTGTTGGTTCTGCTATAGCAATATCTAGATTAATTATAAAATAAGTACAGAAGGCTCTAAAGAGTTTACTTTAAGAATAAAATAGTTCTAAGATTAATATAATAATCTGAATATCTGAGTATGACCTAGTGATATTAATACAAATTGCAGGTTCAGAAAATTTAAAATAGAATATCTAAGTAAAAATATTAGGTATAGCAATTAGTAAGAAACCTTTAGGCAAACTTTTTAAATAAGTAATATAGAAAAGTTATATATATAGCTAATTGTATGCTTTTCTGTAATATTATAAAATTATATTACCAAAAAAGTTATTAATAAAAAGATAAAAGACCAAAGAGATCATCTTAATATCAAAAAATATATATATATAAAATTAAAATACATTATTTATAAAATTTTTTTAAATTAAAGAATATAATAACTTAATAAGATGAATAAATCATTAACTCTTAAGTAACAGATCTAGTATTCAAATTCTATAAACAATAAATTTTAAATATTATCCCTTAAACCATATTCCAAACAAATTTGTCTGAAAAATTAAATTGTATTTAGTATTTTTTAAATAAAATAATAATTTATTAATAATATAGAGTATACTTTGCTTATAAAATATATTCTTAAAAACATATTTTATAAACTTTATTATAAAACTTTTTTTAAAATAT
>CAJVQA010010911.1:0-7500 GCA_910591915.1 Cetraspora pellucida | reverse complement strand
TATTCTGTCTTTTTTTAGCATCAAGTAACTGGAAAAGGTATTATCCATGTACTGTTTATAAGAATTCATTCCATTTTTAAATTAAATAGCATTCGTCCTTGACTTGTCCTATCCCATTTCATCCCAGGACTAAAGTTTGGAACCGGTTTTATTTTTTATTTGGAAAATAAAACTGGTTCTAAACTCTACCCGGGACGTCCCAACTTGTCCAATTAGTTTCTGCTATATCTCACTCTCAAATAGCCGTTAATTAAAAATTGACTTGCCTGAGTTTAAAATTTATACCAATTAAAATTTATGTAAATAACGTTATAAATCCATGCCAATTAAAATGTAACGTACGTCAATTAAACTCAAGTTTAATAAAATATAAAACTTCAATAAAATGATTATAAAAAAAAACGAAATTTGTTATTTATCTTTTGTAATATGATTTCAAATTTTTTTATTTCTTTTACCTCAAACCTTTCAAAAAATTATTGATGATTATATGAACAATAGAGAAGATAAAAGAAATATAAAATTTTTTTTTGTATTAAAGTGAGGCCTTGCTCATATCTTTATTAATAATTTTAACTATTGTTAAGGGCAAAATGGGTACCAGAGCTGCTCTAACCCAGTGTCATCTCAATTCATGCCTTCTTATAACAAGAATGTTCCTTAAACAAGTCAACAATTGTGCATCAATTGTACCTTAAAAACTAGAAGTCAAGTTACCTAACTGAAACAATATTGTAATGATATAGAATCAAAAACTATAATCATTTGTTAAAGTAGATCTGTCAGATTAGACTAGTTGTTTGTGTCATAGAAGATCATTCAAGGTCCTGATTATGATGACAGATCTAAAACTATTGAGTTCAGTAGAAAAATATTTGATCATTAGTTTTTATATTATCTTTTTTTGTGAGTATTATTTTGTATATAAATGCATTTTTTTTTTTGAATTAATAAAGAAGAATTAGTTAGAGAAAAGAATAATGAATATTAGTAATAGTTATAGTAATAATGATAAAAACCATAATAGTAATAAACTAAGATCTTATACTTATGTTTTAGTCTTGTCAAATTATTTTATTTTTCTGTAATATAATATTTTATAATGTTTGGTATTTTCAAATGATAATTCATTATTTTTTTTTTGATCCTATATATTATAAACCCAAAACCCTTCTAACATTATACTTTAAATTGTAATACAGTTAAATTTGTCTGTATTAATTTTTTTAAAATTAATTTTTATAATAAAATTTTAATAATTAATTTTAGCAATATATTTTCTAAACAAAAAATATTTTTAAAAACCTATTTTCTAAATTTTGTTAAGAAACTTTTTTAACTTGATTAAAAAATTTTTAATTAATTAAAGTTTAAAGGTTGTATAACATTAGGGTTTAGTATTAAAATATTTTTCAGATTTTCTAAAATTTTATATGTTTTAGAAACTAACAAAAATTTTTGCTCTTAAGACAAGTATTAATTTTATATATAAATTACTAAACTTGTAATAATTATAATTGTAATCTTTAATATAAACTAAAAAATTGTATTAAAACTATAGGTTTAAAATTAAAATATAAAAAGTTTATTATAGATAAACTAAAAAATTTTTTTATTGAAAATTTTTTTTAAAATTATATATTTTTGTCTAATTTTTTTTCTTTATAATTTAAAAATAAATACTGCAAAAAAATAATTCTTATTTTCAAATATTATTATATCAAATTTTATTTATATATTTTAATATTTTAAAAAAGTAAATTAGAGCTAAAAAAATACAAAAATACAAACAAATTTGTTTGCATTAATCTACAATCTAAAAGATATATTTTAGTATAAAAATATTAAAATAAATTAAGATTATATATGATAAACTAAAAAAATAAGTATTTAAATTAGTTTATCTATAATCTAAATGATAAAAAACATATAATAAATTATATAAAATATAATAGTTACTTAATTATTTTACCAAATCATTAAATAAAAATAGAAACTTAAAATTTAAATATTAGATTTTTAAAGAATAAGGATCCTAGTGTAATGATTAGATTGTTATTCTCCAAATGGCAGGTCTAAGGTTCAAATCCCACCTATAACAAAATTTAGAAATTAAACTGTATTACAGCAAACTATCTCTTGATGATTGGTTAGATTGATGTATCTGTAACTTTAAATTGTACCATCTCAAATAAGAGTTTGAAGCATCTATATTAAGTGTAATATTATATATATATAAAGGAATATTAATAACTGGTATTACATAGGACTTTAGTGCAAATCTATAATAAGACTACTGAGCACAGTAAACTAAGAAACTAAAGAATCAGAAACCTACTTAGAAATTTCTAAGTAAAGAAATAGTATAAACTTTCAATAATATGGTCAAACTGATGAAAGTTCATGAAATACTCTAAAAAGATAGTTAAATAAACTAAATAACAAAATGTATAGAGAAGCATATAACCAACCAGGCACCAGAATCACTAGAAAAAAAGAATACATATATATATATTATAGTGGGCTATCTAAATTGGAAGTTAGAGAAATCCTATTAGTTCTGAGTAGTAGTTAGTAAAAGATAATAATAAAAACATTGTGATGATAGTACTGAAATTTTAGTGAACTTTACAAGAGTAAAAATAGTATAATATAGTAGTTAAATAGGTAATCTCTGTGACTGCAAATATTAGATAACTATAGCATGTTGCATAAAACTAGATTAGCTGTATATAAGACAGAAATTTCTAGTAAGTTTTTGTTAAGAATAAATTAGTTTAAGAGTTTCAAAAGCATTAGGTACTTTATATAAGTGTAATCCAAAAAATGTTTCTGTAATTACAAATCAGACTACATATATAGAAAGTTTAAATAAGCAAGATCTATAGTTGGCTTGCAGATATGGCACTTCATATAGAATCTGTATAGTAATATATAGGCAGACTACTTAAATTAAGCACCAAAAGTGCATATGTAGCTAGTTGTAACCTCCTATGTATAAAAGCCCCTAAAGGTATCTGTGTTCAAATACTTGAATAAATATATTAATTCCCAAAAGCAAGAACTTTAATGTTAAAAAAAAAATATATTAGATTTTTAATTTTTTTAAATTAATTAAAATTAAGATTATCAATAAACTAAATATTCAATATAATAAATATAATTATAGTATTCAAGTTTATCTAATTAAAAATTTTTATATTTTATTATTTGTAAAGTTTACTAAGATACAAAATATAATAATTAAGATAAAATAACTTAGAAAACAGATATTAATATAATCTTTATTCCTATAAACCTAATTACAAAACTACTTTGCCATATTAATACTGACAAAACTCTTAACCTACATGCCAACTTTCTTGATATTGCATACTCTGTAGCTATCTGACATCTTTTATATATTCTATCTTCTCCTTTAATAATAATCAACTTATAACAATTACCTTGTATTTTTTAGTCTAATCAACTTACTGATAGCTTACAGTCTATTGCTAATTTTAATTATAACCTAACTATTTCATTTTATACTAATAGTTCTGTTATTAAGCTTGGTATCTTTCAATACTCTATAGACATAAGTTAAGTTTAAGTTGATAATTCTGCAACTATTCACTCATTTCAGGCACAAGTCAAACTCTGGTCATGCTTCTTTAAAGCTAAAATTCTTGCTATTCTTTCAGCAATTATAACTGCTTCTAGAAACTGTTCTGTTCATATCTTTACAAACTTACAATTTGTTATTTCCAAATACTATAATATCTGCTTATTAGCATCCAAACTTTCTTATACTCATACTCTATACTTTTCTATTTGGTAAATCCTTATTAACTTCATTAACTTATACAACATTTAGCTTACTTTTCATAAAGTTACTGTATATCAAGATGACCCATTTAATAACCTTGCTAACCAACTTGCTCATAGCTACTAAATACTACTCTTTTTAACATTTTTAACTAACAACCTTTACAATCCTGGCTATACTTCATTTATTGATCAATTTCCTATTAAAATTCTTATTTAATACTCTATTTATACTATTTGTCAAGCTCACATTATAACACTTTAGACATCTCAACATCATTTCCAACAATGGTCTACTATTGCTTTTAATATCAACTGAGAAGCCACTTGGATTTATATTAATAATAATCAAAAGATTTTTAACTTTGCCTATAGCTTTTATTTCTTCATTCTAAAAACCTTTCATATTAAAATTCTTTTGAATGAACTACCTGTTTCTTACACTCTTCACAAATGTAATCCCTTTTACTCTTCTCTTTGTCACCAATGCAATCAAACTAGCTCTTCATTATACTGGACTCTTTGTCTTTCTACCCAAACAATTTATCACTTAATTTCTAATTCTCTTAATTGCATTTTAAATGCTATTGCTCTTAACATGTTCACCAATCTTGTTTCTAATTTCATCAAAAAATTCTCACACTTAATAGCTTTAAATTGCATAACTCTTCATATATGCTATCTCTTATTTCTATCCTATCTGGTTTAGTTTCTATTGACCTTATTTCTACTATTCATAATACTTCTATTTCTTACTATACTGCTACTTCTCTTTTTATTAAATTTCTTCTTCATTTAAACCAACAAATATACAAACAAATATGGATTTCATATTGCATTTCACATTCTGCACAATCTTAAAACATACTACAAATTTAACTCATAGTTTTTCTTCTAGTCTACTTTCTATCTCAGTACCTCAAATTATTATCAAAAATTAACCTTTGGACTATCCAATAGATTAAATATCATACACCTCTTTCTTATATTATTACTAATACCCAAATCTAGGTAAGACTTAGCCACTCTTGTAGGTTTAGGTCACAAATTATATATCTAAGTCTTTATTCTTTATATGTAATTTAAAAGCAAGCTTTTTTCATTTTTATAAGAAAGCAAAATCCAAATTATAAAGAAAGTAGAAAACTAGACTAAGAACGACACTTTTAACAACTAAGAAATAATTTCAAAAAGGAAAAAAGAAATAGACTTAGTTAGAACAACAACTAGAAAAAATAGAAGCATAACAGAAAATTTTTGAACTCTTGTAAAATTGAGATGAAAATTTTGAAAAATTTGGGAATTTGACTTAGACCCTGAATAATAGTAAATAAACACGTAACACGTATCAACAATTTTTGATAAACAAAGTACATAGAGCAAACATGTCCTATTTAGGAAATATAAACATATTAGCAAAATCAACAACAAACAAACTATAGGGGATTCTAAAAATAGTAAACACTAATAGAATAGTCTAGAAACAGATATACAAATCACAATGGAAATGCCCTATGATTAATTTTTAATTCAACATATACAAGGAACAGGTGATATAGTTCGTAGGTATTTAAATAGTTGTAAGTTGGATCAAGTACTAAGAACAACTATGTACAAGAACCCAAGTAACATCGAAATTATAGTGAAAGGTCTAGCAATTAATGATTCAAAAAATATTACAACAAAAGACTTAATACTATATGACCAAATACTTAAAGCACTTAAAGTTGAAACAGAAGTAATGATAATTTTACCAAAAAAGTTTATTAAAAATTGGGCCAACAAAATAAAAATGGCAAATCTTAACCTAGCATTAGTTGAATATACAGTAGGTATGAGCAAAAAGGAAATACAAAAAGAAGAAGAAAAAATAAAAGGAGTGAAAAAAAATCAAAATGAAAAGGAGAATCTCAACAATAATATACTCTCAAAGAAAAGATATCAAGCAATTAATAATGAAACAGAATTGAGTACAGATGTTGAAGTCATAATAAGCTGAATTAAAAAACTTAATATAGAACAGCAATACCAAGAAGAAGATACAAACTACTTTACAGAAATAAGAATAGAAGTTGAAAAAGAAAAGGTCAATAAAAATGTACTAGTAAAACCAACAAAAATTGAACAAATAGAGTTAGAAGACCTTATATCATTGCCTACCTTCTCTTTCTCTCTGTCTTCTACCTCATCTTCAGCCTTAATAGAACACAGTAATTGGTCTCTTAAATACAGAACATGTACAGAAAACAAGTCCTTCAAGGACAATTTCCCTACTTATATACTATCTGAGAAACAAAAGAAGAAAGAATCAAATATGTTCGATGGATTCTAGGAGAAAACAAATATATAAGAACAATCAAAGAAGTTTTTAAAAAAGGAAATAATTGGATTGAAGTTGACTTTGATTGTGAGCACAGTAGAGATGAAGCAATCAAAAAAATTAGTAGGAAAAAAGAAGAATGGCTTAAGCTCATTCCAAAGGAGGAAAAAAATAAAAATAAAGAAAAAGACCAATTTAAGCAATCAAATGCTAAAAGAAAGCAACCTGAATATAAATCAAATAAAGAAAAAGATGAAGATGAAAATCTTCTTACTAAATAAGAATTAGAAGAAACTTACACCAACTATCTAACAATTTGGAACCTACTAGCAAATATAAATAGAACAGAATTAGATTTTATTTGCAGAAAAATCAAAAAGGCCAACATAGTTAGAATCAAAAGATCAAAGTATAAAGTATTGGCAGTAATCAAAACAGATAAATATGAAGATAAAGACATATTTTGATTATTACTAATAGATTATAATAAAATAGTAAAAGTAATGAAAGGGAATGAAGATTACAAAGAAAGAAATCTCCAAAGCCAATTTACAGCAAAGTTAACAGAACTCTCTGGAAGTGCATCAGAAGTACTTCTGCTACGATGTTTAAAAAACAAGAGTGCAAAGTCTGTTTATATTCCATCAAATAGAAATAAGAATCAAAGAAAAATAGCAACAATCACTTTTGCAACGAAAGAGGAAATGAACTCAGCCCAAACCAAACAAATCAGATACAACAACTTCAGAGTTTATTGGGTAAAGGATGAAAAAGGAGAAACAAAAAAAAGAAAAAGTTCAAAAAATAAAAGAAATGAAGATATAGACGAATTTGGTAAAGACATTGATTCAGAAGATCATGAAAGTGTAGATTCTCAAGAAAGCAAAAAATATAAAAATAGAAAAAGAAACAGAAAAGATATAAATAAAGAAAATCAAACACAAATGCAAGGCCTTTTAAAATGCATATTAACTAGGCTTGAAAGACTTGAAACACAAAAAGTACAATCAAAAACTTTTACTAAAAGAGGATGGCCACAACGCTCCTAATTTTTATTGCAGTTGAACCAAAGAACAAAAATGTAGAAACAAAAGTCTTTTCAATACAAAAAAAGAAAAAACAAACTATAAATCAAAAAAATATACTACATCTAGAAGAAATTAAAGAAAAGAAAAAACTCTTTTTGCAAATCCATTGCACAAAAATCAACTAAAAAATCATTCATCTAAAAACACTTATATCTTTTTATTTTACTAAGACACCCATTCTGGCGTCTTAAGTAAACTTGTTCAGCTTATCAATTCACATATATCCTGAAAATTTTATAAATTTATCTCTTAAACTCATAGAGAAAACTGTACTGACGGCCTTTG
>CAJVQA010010910.1:0-11082 GCA_910591915.1 Cetraspora pellucida | reverse complement strand
TTTTTTTTTTTATTTTTTTGGTATTTATTATTTTTTGTTTTGTTTTTTTTTATTTTTTTTTTTTTTTTTTTAAAAAAAAAAGAGAGATCTATTCTATATCTTTTTATTAATTAGTTAATTTATATATATAAGATATATGCTAAAAAAAAACTAAGCCAGGAAAGATGAAGGTAAGAGCTACTTTACTCTTGACCTATTTTTTACTAGAATAATCAGTAGATCTTTAGTCTATGATAATATAACTAAGAAAAGATTATTTATAAGTGATATAATAACAAATTTTTTTATATAATAAGAAAGGTAAAATCAGTTTAGTTTTGACCAATATCAAAAATTGTAAGAGTGGTAGAATTGAATAAAAGGATTCATGTTGTATCTTCTAGAAGAAAACCAAAATTCTTTATATATTGCAAAGATAATGTTGTAATAAATAAGAAGAACATATTTGTATTTATGTTTATTATTTTTAATGATGCCAAGAAGTTATTAGTTATTAGACCTAATAGTATTTGCTTGTTAATGTAGTTTAAAATAAAGGCTTAGATAAAATTATTTATATCATAACAAGGTATTTTGAGGCTGTTTGCTGCTTTATACATAGCATGTATTATTAACATTATAAAATATAAATAATTTTTAAAGCAATCTAAAAAATGTATAATAGTTTCAGAGTATTATAACATTTTGAACAAAGATAGTTTGAATGTTTGGTAGCATTTCTCTAATGAAGAAAAAGATGTATAAGTAGTTCTTCAAATAGTAATTTGATTTTAAAGTTTTTTAGTACTAAGGATAATAAATCAGTTATTAGAACTAAAGGTTTTTCTCAATATAATATATATTGTAAAAATAGTGTCTAGTTGATATTGTTTTGTAGATTGTGCCAGTTAGAGATTTACTGTTAATAGAACCAGACTAGTTTATTTGTAATTTGGTATACTTGTTTTATTGTAGTTTTTAACAAGTATATATAAGGATTGTCAAAAAGTTTTGGAATAAATTAGTTATATAAGAATTTTTGCAATATAAAATCTAATAAGAAAATATAATTTTGAGTTTCTTGGATCTAAAGTTCTTTGTCAAGAATGATTGTAATCATATTATTGTATATTATTGCTTTTAGTATTAGAAGAAGATAGATATGTTGTTGCTTGTTAAGTATAGAATAATTGTATAATTAAATAAACTATATAAGGTTAATTAGATTAACAAGTAAAGAATTATTGATATATATTTTTATATTAATATAAAAATTTGTTAAGGTTAGTACAAATGTTAACAAGATTAATAAAGTATTTAAGTAAGAGAGCCAAAGATTGGTAAAGTAATCAAATATAATATAAAAATGTTGAAGTTGACATTTTGTCACTATATAAGAGTTATTTTCTATATTTTGTTAACTACTTGTTATATAAAGTATTATAGTTTTCTTATTGAAGTTAACTTTTGTTAAGGTGTTCTAAAGTAGTATTAGAGAATCAGTAAAGAAGCAAAGAAGTTTGACTAAAGTTAAATATATTTTTTGATTAAAGAGTTAATATGTTGTAATCAGTATTAAGACTAGTGCCTTTTTAAAATTATTTAGATCAATATTAATCTTCTTTTTGCAATTTACTTAAAGGTTGTAGATTGGTTTTGTTGCATTAAAGTAACAGTACTTAGATGACTAAGTTATGTTTTTAAGTAAATATTCTTGACAAGCTATTAGTATATTGTTAAGATATAAAATATAATATTAAGTTTTTAGGTTTTTGTTAAGAAGATTATAAATTCTTTTAAAAATCATATTCTTAGTAATTATTCAACTCTTTTTTTTAGATGTTCAGCTAGCCAAAGTATATAAATTTAGTTAAAAAAAAGTTAAAAATAGGTTTGTAAATGTAGTTATTAGGTCTTGTATTAAATGAAACTAGTAAAGATATTAACTTCATAGTATTTTTTAATATTATAATGAAAATTATTTCATATTAAAAGTTTTGTATTAGTTGTATTTAAAAATGTTTAATGCTTGTAATATTGTAGTTGTTTAGTTTTTTTTTAAGATATGGAGCTCTAAAATGATTTAAAAGGATTTGATTTATAAATATACTTGAAAACTTCTTTGAATATGACTAGTTATTACTGTCATATAAGGCTTGCATTTCCAATGCATATAATGCTATTATTATCTGGTATGTTTGTGCATTTATTTGTATTAATAAAAATACTAGAAGTTGTATCAAAATTGAGGTATTTGTAAGTACTGCATCTTGTAATTGTTGTAATTGCAATTTCAGAAAAGAGAAATTAAAGTTAAAATAATTTAAATTTTTTTAAAATGTTAAGACTAGTGCTAAAGTTTGTATCTAGGCTAAATTTGTTAATGCATAGATATCTGAATTGAATAAGAAGAAGTCAAGAACTTCTTATACTAGTTTTGCTTTATATTTTACTAGTTAAATGCATGCTTTGTTAAGTAAATTTATTTGTAAAAAAAAGAAAAATAAGGAGTATAGCTAATAGGTAAGCCATGAAGTAATAACATTTTTTATAATATAGATTGCTTGTTTTTCTGTTATATTGATGAATTTCAATTTTTTTTAAATTAATTTTAGCCTTAGTTATTATTTTTTTTTGTACTAATGTTGGTTTTTGTTAGTTAAAAACCATGTTTTTAAGTATTTAAAAGGTGTTTTATTGTCTATTGCAACTAGTTGTTTATTGTCAAAAAGTATAAATCTAAAGAGTTTGTAACTAGAGTAGATTTAGAAGAGTTGACTTTTATATTAGCAAATTTGTAGAAAAAGAAAGCAATATGCGGAATGTTTGTAAGAGATGCTTTGTTTAATACAATACATAATAAGTCATCCATATAAGCTATTATAGAAGTATATATTTTTTTGCAATTAAAGAAGAAATTTTACTAAGAAATCTTTAATACTCTTTATGTATTCTTGATATTAATAGATTATAGCATATCTTTCAAAGAAGAAAAGAAATTGTCACTTCTTGGTTAACATCCTTATCTACTAGATATGGTGCAGTTAGGCCTAAAATAATGATTATCTTGTTAGATTAATATGAGAGTAAGTATAATAACAGGTTTATAGTCTTATCTAAATTGTGAACTTTTTTAAAAGTCTTGCATAAGATAGGTATATGATTTGAATCAAAAGATTTTAATATGTTTTGAAAAGAATTCAGATTTTCTTATTGTTTGTAATTATATCTTCAAGAATTTGAATAAGTTGTAAGATTGGTTATAATATAGATTGATGTAAAAAGGCTGCAAAATTGTAAGATAATAGAACTTAGTTATAAATTAAAATATTTATAAGTTGACTTGTTATAATTTTTGTGAAAATTTTTCTAGTATAATCAAAAAATGTAATAGGACAAGTAAAGTTAAGTTTGTAAATTTTTTTTGAAATTGGTCAAATATTGGCTTGTAACTATTAATCAGGAATAATTTTTTATATTATACAGCTGTTAAATATGTTTAGAAAAAAAAAAGTGCTAATAAAGGTAGGTGTTAAAAAACTTTATTTGCAATTTATAGAGGTCCAGTTGCATTTTTTTTGAATGCTGCTTTTATCATTTAGTCAAATTCTGTAATAGTAATAAAGAATAGAAAGTTGTTGTATATACTGTTTTAGATATCGTTGAGTAAAAGGTAAGTTGTTTTCTATTCTTTTCAATTGTTCTCATTAAAGTGTTACTTCTGGTTCAGTCTTTAAAATGTAGACATGTTGCCTCTTTAATTTTATTTTTCTCTATAATTATTTTATCAGAAAAATAATTTTTTCAAATCTAATTAGTTCTGCTCTTTTTATAATATGCATCTAGTATACAACTAGTATTGTCTTTAAAATCTAAATAGTTTTAGTTTATATAGAATTTAATTTGCTTATTTGAATTAAATCAACTAATTTATTAATTACTAGCAGACTAATTCTGTAACTTATTTTATAAATTATTTGTACCAAATTTTGCTAAAAACATTTAATTATTTCTTAAAATTTTACTAAATAAACCTTATTTGCACTTTTAAGTAAACTTGTTGAGCATACTTTTCTCTATTTAGATGGCCAAGTTTTAAGTTTCAATAACACTTGGCTACTAAGAAAGATTTTAAAACCCAAAATTTTGGGTTTTGCTTATTTACTACATATTTTACTAAAATAACATATTTTATTTTTTAGTAAAAAAGTATCAAGCATCTCAAGCCAGTTATTTTGATATATATTTTATTATAAAAAAAAACCAAACTTACCAAGATACAAACAAAACAATAACAACTAAAACCTGTTTTTGCAGGTTTTTTATTGGCATTTTAGAAAAAACTGCAGAATTGCCTAGAAATTTTATTTTTTTGGCACTTATTAAATTTTTCTAAACATTTAATTAGCTTTTACAAATACATTACACTTAACAAATTACTTTCAAATAATCTAATAACCTTTAAAATTAGGAAATTTTTCTTAAAATTAATATTATACAAACAATTCATACTATTTAAATTTTATAATTATTGCTCAAAAAGATAATTACAAACAATGTCAAGTATTAACACTGTTATATCTGACTTTTTTTGATTTTGATAATTTTATTGTCAAACATAGTATCAGTTTTAGCACTATTACTTATCAGTCAGAGAGTATATTATATATCTGTATATATGAGTGTTCGATTATAGTAAAAATGTAAATCCCATTTTAGAAATTTACTATGAAAATTTTAAAAAACTTTTATTTGCTTATAATCAAACCATATGACTGTCAAATAAAATTAAAAAGGCCTCTAAATAACATTATTCTACAGAGTTTAATCTATTAGTAATGAAAATTTGAAAAAGTATTAAATATGCAAACAAAAAAGGATATTAAGCTCAAAATTTCTATTTTCTTTAGATTCAACTATAGTAAAAACTATAAATCCCTATACTACTTAACAAACCAAGTTATGAAATAGTAATTTTTTTGAGGATTTTCATGACTCAGCTTTGAAAAGATGCCTAAAATCACAGTTAATTAAATATTAGTATTGTTATAACTATGGTCTTATAAATTTAAGCTCTTTAGGATTGTGTTCAAAATCATACTTAGGATCTTGCTCTAGCTTATACTCTGAATTATGTTCTAGATCATTAAAATATTTATATTTGTCTATTTTACTAACAAATATATTTATTAACCTGTTTACATTTTGTTAAAATTACAGTCAATTAGATTTTAGTGCTATCATAGCTACAATTTTGAGATTAAGCTCTTTGGAATTATGTTCAGAATAATGTTTAGGAACAGGCTTTTGTATATAAGATATATTCATATTTGCTATTTTATTATTAAATATTGTATGTTTTATTAACTTATCTATTTATTGTTAAACACAAATTAGATAATATTTTATACAGTGTTCTTTGCTTTACTAATTAGTTTATATTTCTATCTTTATGTGCAGATTATGACTTTACAAAATTACAACTATATTGCAGATTACAATGAGTGATATACATTGGTAAAATTTAAAGGATTTGCTATTTTAAATAGCATTTGAATTGTGCTATTCAACATGATGAATATTTTAAATTTTACCAGTAATAAAGAGTTTTTTTTTCTTTTTTATTAAATTATTAGAGTTAATAAAAATAAAATTTTTATAATCTTATTAGAACTAAATTATGCTTTGTTTGCACTTTTTATAGTAATATATTAATTTTTATTATAATTATATATTATATACTTAGAATTATCAATAAATCTTTATTTACAAAATAATAAAACAATGATTAATAAAAAGTTTAATTGTAATAATGTGCATTGTAGAAATTATATCATACAATGGTCATTTAATAAAGATATTGTAAGCTAAATATAATGTAAATTTGAATTAATAAAGTATAATATATACAAACAAGTTTTAAATAAAAAACTATATACTTATTTTAAAATGCATATAGCGAATATGCCTTATCAGAATAAATATACATAAATATGTATTAGCAATCTTGTATGCTATAGTTTATTTCTTGATATGATTCAATCATGTTTCTTGTAAAAAATATTTAATTTCAAACTTGCTATAACTTATATTTACAATATAATATTCAATATAAAAGTATTGTTCTATCTTTAAATATATAAACTTACCTGAAACACATTTTCTAAAACACTCTTTTTAGGCATGTCTTTTCAAACATCATTTTGAAAACACTCTTTTGAAAGTCATTCTTCTTAATCTCTAAAGTTCTTCTGAAACATTTTTCTAAATATTATGTTTAAAATGCTTTTTTAAAACATGTTTCTAAAGTATTTATTGTAGTTAATTAGTTAAATTTATTATAAATAAGACACTTGTTGGACTTTTATCTGAAATCAACTAAATCTTAAAATTATTAATTAAAAAACTTACCATCAAAGCTTTTTAATAAACTATTTCTATAATCAATTTCTATAAATAATTATTATTCAAGACTTGAAGATTCAGATGAAACTTTGATTACAGATCAAATATAAATAATTATTTTAAACTTGAAAATTCAGAAGAAACTATAATTATAAAACATAATATGAATAATTATTATTCTAAACTTGAGAACCCGAAAGAAAATTGGATTATAGATCAAAATAATCATAAATTTACTCATAATTATCTGGCTGTGACAAAAGTAAAAAGTTTGTTAGAAAATTAGATAATACAAATTAAAGAAGGTGATGTTGAAAATATATTACCTAAGAACAAAAAAGATGATAAAAGTTATGAAATTCCAGAAGTTAAAATAAAAAAATAGTCACTCTGTGTCATTTTCAATAATTTAAAAGGAGAGATTAGATATTGTAATTTAATGGCTAGGTTAATATTGTTAACTTAGTTAATAGAAACTTGAAAAATAAAAATAACCTTAAAAGAAAATTTAGATATAACTGAGTTGGAAGTTTGTTCTAGTTATTTCAATTTCAATTATAGCAAACTTCATTTATTTAGTATTAAACAAATATGAAATGTTAATAAAAGTATAATTTATACAAAAAAATGTTTACTCTGCAATAAATATAAGAAGTTCTTTAGCAAAAGTAATAATTATATAGAGCATTGCTAGAATATATGTAGAAAAGATATTTAAATACCATGTCTTGGTTTTAAATTATGTCCAGTTTTTTAAATAATTCCAAATATTACTTCAAATATTACTAATAATAATCATATTAGATATATCTGCACAAGTTGTTTTGAAAACAATAGTAAGCATCTTTATATATATCAAGGATCAGAAAAAATATCTAAAATGTGTTGATAATGAATTATATAGTAAAGACACTAACCATGTTTTGAGACTTTTCTCAAATTGGCTATCAAACATCTCATATTTCAAAATAAGAGTAAAAAAAAAAAAGTATTATGTCATATGATAAAATTATTGGAGCTTTCAAAATTAAGTTCATTATTATTTAATAACACAAAGCATAATTTATCTAGCTTATTGCTTATAAAAATTGCTATGACAATTAATAAACTTGAACATTATTCATCTATAGATAAAAAGCATATAAAAGCAAAAGAATGTAGGCAATTTGGAGAAATGCTAAGAAAGTTGATATGTGACTCACATAAGGATATTAAAAAAAACTATAATAAACTAAAAAATACATTATCATTAGATGAATAATATACTAGTTTTTCTTTAGCTTTTATTAGTTTTTTTGATAAGTTAATCAAATCTATTGAAAAATGAAAATATGCAGTAAGAGAAAAGAAAAATAAACAATGCAGAAAAATAGCATCAGAATTTGATACAAGTTCTATAAAAAAGATTACTTCATTTCTTGCATCTATTATTCTAACAATAGCATTTTATTCATAAAAGATATGGCTTACCTATACTATAGCTTCTTTGTATAAAAAGCCTAAATTAATATTTTCTCTATAAGCAATTCTATATGCAATAAATATTACATCTCATATATAGAAACACAAAACAAGACTAAAGGAAAAATGTATTAAAGAATCTAATTCTTTGGCAAGATTAATAAAAGGTTCAAATATTTGGAATATTGCTATAATAGATAATATTAACTTTAAGGATATTATTTTCAAATACAGAAATATTTATAATGTCATATGACAATTTGCACATGCAACTCTAAGAATGTTGTTCCAATTCAAACTTTTATTTAATCTTTTATCACTTACTCAAAAAAGTTCAGAATCTCAAGAAATCCTATTTAGTCAATTAGCATTTATATCTAAATAGAATGAAAAACTTGACTAAATAATAAAACAATTATTAGACAAATATGAAAATAATTTTGAAGTTGGAGAAATTAATGCTGAAATACTTATTAAAATTAAGTCAGAATGTCAAGTAAACCCATCTAATATTGTTATTTTGAAACCTGAACTAGCACCTGATAGCAATGCAGCTATATTTAAGTCAATTAATATGTATTTAAATGATCTTAAATAAGATGTTATTAACTTAGCATATGATGTAGCAATTTTTGGAAGGACTAAATTATACATAAATAAAAACTTAACTTGTAGGTTTATTCTTGAACAATGACATACATCAAAGACTATATGCAGTACTTTGATTGCAGCATTTAGTGAATATAAATTTTATAGTATGATGACAAAACTTGGTGTCTGATTTTTTAACAAGTTGGAGCAAAATATTAATTATCATGCAACTTGTAAAGTGTTGGAATTGATACATGTTGTCATAGGAATAGCAATTTATATTTATCTAAATAATATTAATATGCTATTAGATGTAGAAGCTATATTTAGAGAAAATAATAATATTTTAAAAGTATGATTTTTATATTATTATCTAGCTAAATACTGGAAAGGTCATTATGCAGAAATTCATTTGGATAATGCAGATATACAACTAAAAAATTTGGCAGCATTTGTGCCATTGTTCCTTGCTATTAAAAAAAATATTTATACAATATCAGTAGTAATTTTTTTAGAATTAGTATTATGCAACCTACAGCAATATAAATTGTTTAAGCATATTGCTTCAGTAAATATTACCTGAAATAATCATTACTTAGCTTTTTATAAAGCTTTAGAACAATTGGTGTTAAATTTGTTAAACAAAATTTAACTTCTGGCTTATTAGACCTAGAAATTCTGAAGCAATGAATAACTGCAATTCAAGATAAATGTAAAAGGTTGATGTTACTGTATAGTAAATTTTGTGAAAGACAATGTCATTAGTACAGGAGATCAAGCAGTTAAACAATATACAGAAACATTGTAGCAGCTTGTTAATAAGCTTATTAGAGCATTTAATGATCCTGATCCTATGTAGCACAATCTTTTTAAACATGTGCAAGAACTGAACCAAGATGGTTATATATGAATGTTCAGTTTTTATAGAAAAGATCTTGTTTGGTTATATAATATTCTCCATGAAAAAATTTATAAAACTAAAAAAAAGGAATCAAAAAGACAATGAGTTAAAGATTTAGTTAGTGTTTCAGCTAAACAATATTTACTATCAACAAAAAATTGAACTATAGAACTTATCTGTTATCTGATCTTATTAATTTCTATATTAAACAAATTTCTAATATATAAAAATCTTTAATTCAATGTACTGCAAAAATTTATTAATAAATCCTAATTGTACTAATAAGTAACTATATAGGTTATTATTCATACTAACTTGTTGCTTTAAAAAAAATCACTTAACTTGTCTTCTTGAAAAGAATGTGAGCAATAAAGTTAAAATTATGTGCTTTTTTGTCTTCTAATATCTAAAAAAATAAAATTAAAAATAAAATAAAACAAAAGTTAATTATAAATAAAATAAAACAGATTAAGTTTTATTAATGTATAAAGGTCAAGTATTTAGAAAGTTTCTAGGCTTTTCTTACAATGATCTAAAGTAAGTATATAATTTTTGTATAACATTACTATGTAAAATTAATTAGAATGACATATTCCTTGACTGTTATAATAGCAACTTTAAACTCTTAAAGTTCTATCTATTAATTTTAATTCTATAATATGTGACTCTTAAAATAACTTCTATTTTTTCATAAAATCTACTGAATCTGTTATTACTATCTGTTTTTACAAAAAATATTACATCTATTTTGGCTTACAACACATTACTATTTTAGCTTATTCACAATTTATCTTTGAAAACACTCCAGACTTATCCAACTCTATAAAAATAAATTTTAATATGAAATTATTTAAATCTCTTAAAAGACTTTCAAAATCTAAATTCTAACCAAAACATGAAATTATTCATCCATTTTCTACCTTTTGTAGTAATATTAAAAATCCTCTACAAATTCTGTTCTTTTCAAATCATACTTACACTATGCATATACTTGCATTATATGTAAAATTAAGAATATACTATGTATTATTCTTAAAGATAACAAACATTCTTTAGATTTACAAGCTTTAATCTTTATAACTGATGAAGAAAGTTTTCCTGTCTATACACAATACATTTATTCTTTTAAACTTAAATATCCAACTTTCTTAATAACTATAAACTAGAAACAATGCAATTTATACTATAAAATCAAATACTAGTAATTATTAGCAAAAAAAAAAATATTCTTTTCAAGAAATTTTTTAGAAAATTACTCAAGAAAACCAAAATCATAAATGAATCTAAAGACAACAATTAAACAAAAAACAACAAATCTTCAAAAAACCAAAATGATAATAATTAAAAACAAAATGATAAACAAAAAGAGAAAGAAAAAAAATCACTTAAAAATGTAATATAACAAATATCTTTAACTGGTTTCTAAACTATTCTATTACTTCTAAAATGCAACAATATAATAAATTAAGTATACTACTAGCTCTACAAGTTTTTTTACTTCTAAAAATCACATCTTGTAAACTTCAATCTAGCACAAACAATCTTTATACTTTATTTTAAATTTTGATATTGATTACAATGCAAATAAGCTACTATACAATATTCAAAATAACAATAGATTTAATATTAAAAATAAGTTAAACATTTCTGCAAAAAAATTTGAAGATTCACTTCTCCCTCATGGTCAAACTATCCAAACCCTAATTCAACATATTGACAAATATAACAACAACAAAACTGTATCT
>CAJVQA010010909.1:0-11083 GCA_910591915.1 Cetraspora pellucida | reverse complement strand
GATAGGAAACTTACTAGAGCCTTTATGTTCCACACATCTAGACCTAGTTTTATGCAACATGCTATAGTTACCTAACACTTGCAGTTATAGGGGTTACCTGTTTAACTGCTATATTACACTATTTCTACCTTTGTAAAGTTCACTAGAACCCTAGTACCTATCTTTCCGGCATCTTCTCCATTATCCCTTACTAGCCACAACTCAGAACCGTCAGTCTTATTTATCTAGACTACCAATCCAGATAGCCCGGTATGGTATACTTCTGTATCCTTTTCCTTTGGCGAACCTGGCAGCCTGGTTGGTTATGTGCTCTTCTACATATATTTGCCATCTAGTTTTAATCTTCGGTTCCTATGAAGGTGTTTCATAGACTCCAACTAGTCTAATGATACCGTTGAAAGTTCATATTATCTCTTTACTCAGGAATTTCCAAGTGGATTTTCATCATCTCGGTTCCTTAGTCTTCTATGCTCAGTAGACTTATCGTGGGTTTGTACTGAAGTCTTATGCAATACTGGTTAACATTTCTCTATGTATGTGTAACGTTATACTTTGCATAAATGCCTTGAGCTCCCAAAGCCAGGAGGACCCAGCCTGGTGTACTTGGGTAACAGCCACATGAGGCCAACTGATCGACAAGAGACAGTTACCATAACACAAATATAATTTCTAAATTTCGTCGTAGGTGGGATTTGAACCTTAGACCTGCCACTTGGAGGATGACAACCCAACCACTATACTAGGATCACCATCCTTTCACCTATATTGTATTTTTCTTTTTAAGAATCTTATTTCTGCATACTTGTTCTAAACCTCTACTAACGTTTCTTATTATTGCATTACTATTAGCATATATATCTGCTTGCTTTTCTCTTGGTATCATTAGAATTGCAGCCCATATTGCTAATAATTTAGCTATTGTTGATGTTTGCCTTCCTTCTAAACCTAATGCTAACTTTTCTTTTGGCCATTCTTGTGTTTTGTCTGTTTGCACCTACCCTATACCTATACTATTTTTGCTTTTTGTATCTTCTTTGGTCTTCAGGTTTGCTGCTCTATCTATGTATATTATATACTTGTTTTTGTCTTTTATTATATTTCTTCTTAAGACTTCTACTATTTCTTGACTAATGCTATCTTTTAATTTTTGTTACCTGATTATCTCTACTTCTGGCTCTTTTATTATTTTTAGTCTCTCGAATTTCTGTTCTTCTATCTTTGGTTTATTCATCTTTATCATTTCTGTTATTTGGTCTATTGCTATTTTGATCTTATTGCTGCCTTTTTTATCAATGCATCTGGAATCATATTAATTCTGTTATTTACTTTTATTCACTGTTAGCAGGTATTTCCTTGATATTTTTCTTCTCTTGTACAACCCTTACATCTGCAAATTTCGATAGCTAGTTTACTTTCTTTACTCTGCATTTGTTAATATTCTACTAATATTTTTTTCTTTTTCTTCTTAACTATCTTTTCTAGCTGTTAATTGTTTTGTGCACTATATGCTATCTATTCTTTTCTTCTTTTGTCTTCTGAAATATACTCCCATCTTATATTCATTGCTTGAGTATTTTGTCTAATTGTTCTAAATTGTCTTTTAATTTTTTTATTTTCTAGTTTAATAAGCACTTTCTGTTCTATCACTTTGAATTATTCTGCTTTTTTTCTCTTACTTGATAGACCTTGGTAACTTTTTAGCTGCTGCCATATAATTAATCTTTCTTTTTTTGCATCTATTAGCTGGTTTAGATATATTAAGTTATTCTAATACCACTTTTTTTCTACAACCACATATCTATAAGTTCTCTTATTTTGATTCTATTTCAAACATTGTCCATAAGTTGCCTTCTATTCTTATGTTTATATTAAGTTTTCTTGCTTTTAGCAATGTCAGACAAGCTAAGTTACTCTTTTACCCTTCTATATTTTCTAGCATCTTCTCTATTTTCCATATATCTTCTGTTAAATCCACTCTCTGGCAACTTTGTGTTATTCTTAATTTTGTTAATTGTTCAAGACTATTTTGTCTGTTTAGTCTTGCTAATAGGCCACTTATTTGTTTTGATATTAATTCTTGTTATAATGTTCTGCAGCTTCCAAGATCTTTGTGTTTTATTATACAATTTTCTAGTATTTATTATAGGTTACTCTTTTGCTTTGCTAAACTTATTATTGGTTAATACATTTTATCTATACTTCTTTCTAACATTTTTGTTAGTTGTAGCATGTAACTTAACTTTGGTATTATTACTATATTGTTTATATATGCAATCTGACTCATTGTCATTTTTTTGTATTTAAGATCTCTTATTGTTTGGCTGATTATTCCTTTAGCTTTTTTTTTTTACTAGCACTTCACTTATTCTGTTATTTAGTCATATTCCTAATAAGCAAATTATCTAGTTCTTTGTTTCTTTTGCTATTCTGCTTTCTCCAAAGCTTACTTTTCTTTCCTTTTTCTTTACTTTTGTGTTCATTATTAGCAGCTTTGATTTAGATCCATTTATCTTTATATCATTCATTTTAAAAAATTTTTCTGCTATTTTTAGTGTTTCTTTTAGCTGTTTTTTACTATTTGCGATCTATGTTGTGTCATTTGCATATGCAATAGCTGCTTGGCAATATTTTATGATGTTGCTGTATTGCATTTCTCTTTTAATCTGTTGTTCTACTATATATTCTAAATTTTTATCTTTTTGTATTCTCTCTAATAGTAAATTGTAGAAAAGTTACCATATTAATGAAAATATTATTTCTTCTTAATCTATGTTATCTCCTGCTATTATCTCTTCTGTTAGACTATAAGCTGTAATAATTTTTAGTTGTCTTTCATGAAACAGATCCAGAATGTATTTTATTGTTTTTCTAGTCACTTTAACCCTTTGCAGTACTAGTTTTAGACTCTTAAGTAGGACTGAGTCAAATGCTTTTTTCATATCTTTCAGAAGTATCTATACTTCTTTGCCTTTTTCTTTTCTTCTTCTATTATTATGTTGAGAATATGTACTGATTGTTTTGTTGAGTTGCCAAGAAGGCCTGCATAATTTGGTTCTTTGAGTATTTCTTTTTCTATAAACACTTTGACAAGTCTTCTTGTTAACACCTTTGTTATAACTTTTCTAAATGTTTCTATTAATGCTATTGGTCATATGTTGTTTAAACTATATCCTTGCTCTATATCTTTAGGTATTGGATAAACTTGTACTATCTTCTATTTCATTGGTATCTTTCCTTCTTTTAGACATAGGTCTGCAAAGCTCCTAAATACTTTTTGTATTTTCTTTTCTACTTGCTTTATCAGTATATAACTTATATCTGATATGCCTAAGGCTGTTTCTGTTTTCAGTTCTCTTAATGTTTTTTTCTATTCTTTTTCTTCAATTTTTCTTTCACTTCTGTATACCATTCTTCTCTAATGTCTACTTATAATTTGTATATTTTTTTTCACTCTTTTGACATCTCTTCTAATTTTGTATTTCTTTTTCTGAATTGTTTTTCATAGTGTTCTGCTACTCCTACTCTGACATCTTCTGAACTTGTTATCAGAGTTGTTTTTTTTTTGTTTGTTTGATTAACCTGTTAAGTATTATTTTCTTATAAAGCCTATTCAAGAGGCTTGCTATCATCTTTTTCTAATCTGTTTTGATCATTTCACATCTTTTATCTATATTCTCTTCTATTTGTTTCCTTTGTATTTACTCTCAGTCCTTTTTTTTCTTTTTCAATAATAGTTTTCTCCAATCTTTTATATCTTCTATCCATGCATTTGATCATTATCTTTGTAGTTTTGGCAATTTTGTACCAATTTTCTTGCCTAGCTTCTTTAATTATTCATTTACTTTACTTCTTTTCTCTTCTGTTACTGCTTGTGTTTTTTTAGCTTTTGCATACTTAATTAATTTCTGTAATTTGACAATGCTTTCTTCTTGTTGCTGTTCCTTCTAACTTCTTTTTCTATTAGTTATCATATTAAATACTTTTTTCTTAAATATATATTTACTTATTGCTATAATAATAGCTTTTTCTATTACATCTCATATATTGTTTATCTTCTTCATTTTTTTTTCTCATCTTGTTCTTTCTTGCAAATATTTTTTAGAACCTCTTTTACTTCTAGCCAGTTCTGTAGCTCTTGTGCATAATTTTTTTAATCTTCTAATTTCATTTGATTATATAAGTATACTGTTCTTGATTGTCTTTTTTTTTAATTTCTGCCTTGTCTTTAGCTGTTATTATATGTTTGATCTATATTTCTGCTGTTACTATCTTGTGGTCACTTTCTGTAATTTCTTCTATCTTTTCAATTTCTGCCTTCTGTAAACCTAAAACTAAACCATCTGATATCCATATGTAGTCAATTCTTGTTGCTGCTTTCCTATTTGACTATGTGTATTGTCAATCTATTAAATTTATGTCTCTGTATATGTCTTTAAAGTCTTGTTTCTTTATCCAATTGAAGATTGGCAGTCTTTTGTAGTTTGCTGTTTGTGAATGTAGTCTGTCTAGGATATTGTCTACTGTATGATTAAAATCACCTATTACAATAATTTGTGTTTGTCTCTTTCTTTTTAAAATCATTTTTACAATTTTTTGTTAGATGTTTTTTCCTATTACCTTATCATTTGGTGGTATGTATGCTATCATTACAACTAATTCTAATTGTTTGAAGTATAGTGTAATCTCTATCATATATTCACTTATTTTTTTAACTGCTCCTATATGCTTTTTCTATTGTTCATCGATTATAATTCCAATGCCTAAATCTTTCTTTTTATCTTCAGCTGCATTTGTTTAAAATCTTACATATCTTTTGCCTATTACATATGTTAGAAACTTCTTTTCTTTTTCTGTAAGATTTGTTTTCATAATTCCTAATATTGTAATTTCCTCTTTCTCTGCCTAGCTGAGCAGATTTTCCTATTTCTAACTTTTGGTCTTGAGTTCATTCACATTGTAACATGTTAGTTTTATTTTCTTTTTTCTATCTTTCCATTTTTCTTTTAATAATCTGTGTTTTGTCTCTGTACTTTTCAGTTTTTCTTTCTTTCTACTACATATTTCTTCTTCTTGACAAGGAGTTTTTGCTTTTCTTCTTTCTTTAAACACCTCTCTTTCATTTTGCAAAAACTCTTCAATCTTCTTATTTATGTTCATTAGTTCAACTGTGGTGCTCTTAGGAGTGATCAGTTAGATCTCTTCTTGTACCTAGCTGCATTTTCTCTATTTTGTCTAGTTTATCCAAAATTTGATACAAAACATCTTCTACTTGTACTGTTCTTACTTGATCTTGCAGGACTGCTTTGGTTTTTCTTTTTTTTTAATTATTTTCTTTTACTTCTATATTAGCATTTTTGTTTCTTAACCATTCTTCTATATTTTGTATCTGAAGGTCTAAACCCATCTCACTATAACTTTTATTTGGCTTTTCTTGCATTATATTTCTGATTCTAGATACCTCTTGTTATTTACTATTTACTTTTGATCTTTTTTGTTTTCTTTCTCTTGATTTATCATCTTCTTCTAGGATTTTTCCAACTTACTCAATGGTTATTGTACCATATTGGTGTTGTTTAAGCTTTTTCTGCTGCTAGAGCATTTGCAAAAGTGATTATTGCAAACTTCTTTTGATTTCTATTTCTGTTGTATAGGATGTATACTGCTTTTGCATCTTTGTTCTTTAGACATTGTAACAGAAGCACTTCTGAAGCTCCTTTTAGAATGTTTAATAATTTAACTGTATGCTGTTTTTGTTTATCTCTTTGGCTATAATCTTCATTCCTAATTGTTATATGTGCTAGTTTGTTATTGCCAAGTGGCAGTACTCATAGAATATTTTCTTCTTTCTCTAAGCTCACTACTATTACTGCTAATGCCTTGTATGGTGACCTCTTGACTCATATAATGTTCAAGTTTTTGAATTTTTTGCATATATATTTAATCTCTTTTTCATTAATATTTAGTTGTAGATCCTATATAGTTAATTATTTTTTCTTTTACAATTCCTTTTCTTTGTCTTTATCATTTTTTATTATCATACTTCTCTTTATGTCATCTTTTTCTTTTTTTCTTTTTTCTTGTTTCTTTACTTCTCTTGTTCTTCTTAGTTCTTTGTCTTTCTCTATTTGTTTTATATTTTTTTTTTCTTTTTTTTTAGTATTGTATTTCTCTTAATGCTCTGTTTCTTGACTTTTACTTTTATTTTCTTCTGAAATAAGTTTAAGCCATTTACCTTCTTTTTTTCTGATTTTGTCCATTGCCACATCTCTGCTATATTTATAATCAAAGTCTACTTCTATCTAATTATTCCTATTTTTAAATACTTCTTTGATTGTTTTGGTGTAATAGTTATTTTCTAAGATCTACTAGACATACTTTATCATTTCTTCTTTGGATTCATCTGATAAAGCATAAGTTGACATATTTGTTTTAAAGGATTTGTTCTTGTTGCATATTCTGTTTTCTAGAGACTATCAACTATACTCAATCGTATATGCTGGAAATGCAGTGCTGGTTTCTTTATCAGTTGGTTCTTCTTCTTGTTCTTCTAATTCCATATTTGTGTATAATAAATATTATAAATATTCAAAATAATTTAAAATACTATATATATTTTAAAATATCTTAAAATAATTACTAATATTACATAGATGTAAGTTCTATAGCTTAATAGTTAAGTTCCTATACTTCCACAGTTAAGGTTAACAGTTCAAGTTTGACTGAAGGCAAAATCAAAAGATTTTAGTTTCTATAACTCATAAGAAGCCTGTAATTGAACACAAAGTTCTGTAGTCAAGTCCAAGTGCAGTACATAATGAAAAAAAGAATTTCTGGAAGAAAACCAACTTTGCAAAGTGTAGGCATTATGTTTGATAAAAGCATTATAGAAGGTTTCATTATACAAAGATTTGTGCATATAAGTCCTCTGAAGACAGAACAGTATTAACATCTCTATATCCAACTTGTGGAGTACTTAATTAAAAGTGTAATACCAAGGTAACATGAACTGGAATGGTGAGAAAAGCAGTGCTTGCATAAAAGGTTTGTGATAAAGAATTAGGCTTATCAAAATTAGAAGCACCTCTGGCATTGTAAAATGTCTAAGAATAGTAAGTAGCTATTTGGATAGAAAAGTTGTAGCCTGTTCTGTATGTTTAAAGATTCCAAACTGAAGCTCTGATTACATCTATATGGAAGCCTATGACAAAACAAGTAGAACATACCAATATAAATACTGTATCAATCATAGTTGAGATATCTAAATTAAAAGTTAAAATCTCTAGAACTTTGTGTCAGTAGTAGAAATGCCAGTTTATAGCTAGAAAAGAATATATATTTATTCCTGAAATAGAGTTCTATCTATACCATAAAAGAAAGTACTTAAGAGGCAGGTTAGATATACAATTCATTGAACATGATGCTAAGATTAAGAAAAGTTGCAAATTAGCAGCAGCAGCAGAAACCTAGCTTAAGATATGTGCTACTAGTACTTGAATTGAGAAGTTAGCAATAGCAGCAGGAACCTGGCTTAAGATATGTACTAAAAAGGTACCTTTTAGACAAACCAAAGATGGTAGCTCAAAAGAAGTAAACAAATCTGGTGGACCAATTTAGAAGTTATTAAAATAGGTTGTAAGACATGAGGAAAATATGCAGGTTATCTAATATAATTAATAGTAAAACAAAAATCTAGATTAGATGTGAGTGGAACATAATACAAAATTCTGGTAGGTTTAGGTTGCAGATAAATATATCTGAATTCTATATTTAAATATATATATAGTAATAGATAATGTATAAATAGATTTGTACTAGCTATAATGAATATACTAATAAAGACTAGAGGGCATGACCTCATCTAAATACTAAAAAAAAAAAATTACTAATATTACAAAATTAAAATTATATTTTTTTAGAATCTTCTAAAGTAGAGTTTGGAACTGGTTTTATTTTTCTTATATTAAATCTGAATAAAACTAATTTTAATATATTGTTATAGAATGATTTATTATTTTATTATTATTATTAGTTATTATTATTTTATTATTATTATTATTATTAGTATTAATTATTCTATTATTGTATTATTATTATTAGTAGAAGTTGCCAGAACATTCTGGTTGATTAGTAATCACTTAGTTGCTTAGTCGCTTAGTTGCTTAGTCACTTAATCACTTAGTTGCTTGGCTGCTTAGCCACTTAGCTCACAGATATATAAACCTTGCTAAATTCCCCAAGTGTGATTAAGCAACAGACACCTCTCTTCTTTTTAATATTGTAAACAAATCTTGGGATTCTTTAGGAACAGAAACCTAAGGATAACTCTTCTTATTATTACTTTAATAAAAGGCTTTTGACTATAAACTGTATTGATACTCCTTCTCTAGGGTAATTCCTACAGACAAGGTTTATCTTCTCTTAGTAAAATAAAGTAAAGTTATTAGTATTGCATTATCTTTTTTAAACTGCCTCAGAGAAGGGTATAGTTTCTTGACAATATCTAACAGAAACTATACTTTCCTCTTGGACACTGCATATACTTGTAAGGGATTCCCTGTGCCATGTCATCATTATAGTGTAAAAATTAAGAAGGCTTTCATCTATACCATTTGGTGCCTTCTGGTGGAAAGGTTAAATTTTTAGAAAAAACAAATCACTTCAGATGAAACATTCTCGGACATATTGGAAAAGTTATTCCAGCAAAAGACCCAGATGTATTGGAAAAGTTATTACAGCAAAAGACCTGGATGAATATTAGTTATCTCAGCAAAAGACCCAGATGAGTATTAGTTATCCTGGCAGAGTCCTGGACATAGAAACACATCTTCTTTTATGGTTTACACTGCTGCTAAACTCCACAATGAAAACATTCAAAGCTATCAACAAACACATCTAACTAGATCTCACCTTGCAATAGACATACTCCAAGTACAGCATTTAGATTTATCTTGTCTTCAGTGTTACTTTCTTTAACATACTAGCTCGTGCTCAGATTTTGAACAATTTTGAACCTGGTATCAAATCAACTTTGCAGCTCAATATTATTTTTCCAAAACTTAGAACAACTTTACCACTCTTACTACCTCATATTCAAACCAAATCACAATTCACCACTGCATTAAAGATATTATTTTTAGTTGTCAATATCAACAAGACATTGGTGATCCTAGAACAATTGCCTTAACTTTAGTTAAAAGATATACCAACCTCTTTCAACTTTTTACCTTACCTTTTGAATATCAAAACACTTTTGACCTTTAACTCGATGCTCCTTTAAGTTTTAGTTTTAAAGAACCAGAAGAATTTAGTCAACATCTTGGAAATTTAGAAAGTCCTATTCTACCACCTACTACTAATATTACTTTCACTGATAATATCCCCTTCATATATGACTCAGCAGATAGCTTAGTTCTATATAGTGAATTAGTTACATCTACTGAACTTTCTGAAAGTTACTATACTTCTGATTGGACTTTACAAATCCTTTTGCTATACACTAACAATTTAGAAACAGAAAAATATATTACTGCTTCTGTAGACCTTACAGAAACATCTAGCTCAGATCACACTCCTACTGATTCATCTCAACAAACTTTTGAAGATAGCCCTCCTCCTTCACCTCCACCTCAACTTGCTATTTCTATACTTCAACCTATCACTGTCAACCCCAACTTATTCAACCTATCACTGTTCAAATTTAACCTATTGTTATTTAACCTCAACCTCAACTTCTTCCTTCACTTCTATCTATTCTTGATAATCTCTCTAACCTACTTGATAACATGGCTCAACAGGCTTTATAAGATGCTGCACAAGCTATGGCTAACCTTACCAATGCTCTGAATAGAAGTGAAAAAGCTCTTATGAAAGCTGATTTCTTTTATAGTAATAGAACCCAAGACTCAAAACAATGGCTTAAAGATTTTTGAAGAGCTGCTATCGCTAACAAGTAGGATGCTGCTTAAAAATTAGAACTAACTCTTGTATATTTAAAAAGAATTGCACTAGATTGATGGCAAAGTCTTAACCCTGCTCCAAATGCTTTTGATAATAATGCCCACCAAGACAGAAGCTTTAAACATCTCTTTAGGCTTTGTTTCCATACACCTAAACAAAAAGCTATTTGGCAAAAACAACTTTTTGATATTAAACAAGACTCAGACATAGTAGATGCCTATGTCAAACATTTCAGATAATTAAAGAGATGAGTTGATCTTAGTGATGCTTTTTCTGTCAACTTCACCAAACAATTATTTATCTAAGGACTATGTTCTGAATTTTCTATTAATATGCAAGTTAATTAACTTGCTAACCTAAATGCTTCTATTGCTACTGCAAAACAATGAGAAACTGGACATGTAATAGTTGCCAATACTATTACAGAAACAGACCAAGCTATTAAACAACTAACAGACCAGATTGCCAAACTTAGCATCAACTTGGCCTAACAACAGCAACCACCTCAACCTTAATTCACTAACTATGCAGCTACATCTAATCCTAACAGGCCTCAAGCTAAAGACTCATGTTGCTGCCACTACTGTGAATGTGCAGAACATTTTATTGCTGAATGTAGAACCAGAAAAACTGAACAATGATCCAACCAAAGAGATAATTACAGAAGAAATGATAGATGCAACCAAAGATCTTGCTCTTGAAGTTGTGACAGATCTTATTATCAAAATTCTTCTAAAGAAAGAGAAAACTCTAGAGAAAAAAGCAGATACTCAGACTCTTATAATAGTAATAGAAGAAGAACTAGTTTTCGCTTACCCTTACTCTACTATAGAGATGTTAACTATCTTGGCCATAAAGATTCTTCTCCTGCTCCTCCTGTCACAACACCAAAGAAATGGAAACAATTTTTTGACAACTTTTCTATTCATATAGCTATGTTTGCATATCTGTATGAAGAAGCTAAAAATGCTAATCTAGTCCAATCACCTACATATACAACCCCTGTAAAATGCAACATCTGACTTAGAAACAGATCCTACCAAGCTATCATTGATAGTGGTGCTGCTATTAGCATGATTGCTCATCAAACTGTCAAAGAATTAGGACTCAAAATTGAACAAGCCTC
>CAJVQA010010908.1:0-11084 GCA_910591915.1 Cetraspora pellucida | reverse complement strand
ATTACTATAAATAGCATTTATTAGCAATAGAGTAGTCTTTATTGTAATAATTTATACATGTAAAATATCTATAAAAAGCACTACTTTCTGACCCTTCAAGAAAGTTAAGTGTCTCCATACACTTCAATAGAAAGTGTCTTTATATATTTCATAATAAATAAACTAAATGCAATATTTAGTATTTTCATATACTATCTATTGTTGTTTCTGCCTTAAAATCCCAAATCACTTAGTATTTTGCTAAGTCTTGTGTAGATTTTTGTATAGAATCTGTCAAGTTATAGTCATCATACTATAGTTAAGCAGTTTCTGTTATTACTGTAGTTAAAGAAAAAACTACAGGTTTACAATAGTTTGATTTTGAAGTTTTTTAGTACTAAAAAGAAAAGATTAGTTACTAGAGTTAAGAGTTTTTCTTTATACAAAATATATTGTAAAGATAATAATCAGTTGATATTATTTTGTAGAGTATGCTAGTAAGAGATTTACTATTAGTAAAATCAGTCTAGTCTATTTGTGATTTGGTGTATTTGCTTTATTGTAGTTTTTAGCAAATATGTACAATAATTGCCAAAAAGTTTTAGAACAAATCAATTATATAAAAATTTTTGTAGTGTAGAGTTTAATAAAAAGATATTGTTTTCAATTTCTTGTATTTGAAGCTCTTTGTTAAGAGTTGCTAAAATTGTATGATTATATGTTATTATTTTTAGCATTAGGAAAAGATAAGTGTGTTGTTGTTTGTTAAATGCAAGGTAGTTGTGTAATTGAATAAATTGTACAAGGTTAATTAAATTAACTAGTAAAGAATTGTTAATATATATTTTTATGTTAGCATAGGGATTCATTAAGGTTAACATAAATGTTAACAAGATTAATAAGATGTTTAAATAAGAGGACCAGAAGTTGGTAAAGCAATTAAAGTTAGCATAAAAGTGTTGAAGTTGATATTTTGCTATTATATAAGAATTATTTTCTATATTTTGTTAACCACTTGTTATGTATAATATTATATTTTTCTTGTTAAAGTTAGTCTCTGTTAGGATGTTCCAAAGTGGTATTAGAAGATTAGCAAATAAGCAAAAAGAACTGACTAAAGTTGAAAAGATTGATGTATTGCAGCTAGTATTAAGGTTATTGCCTTTTTAAAATTATTTAGGTCAATATGAATTTTCTTTTTACAATCTACTTGAAAGTTGTAAATTGGTTTTGTTGTATTAAAGTAACAGTACTTAGATAATTAAGTCCTGTTTTTAAGTTTATATTCTTGACATGCTATTAGTATATTATTAGAATGTAGAATGTAATGTTGAGCCTTTAGATTTTTATTAAAAGAGATATGTATTTTCCTAAAAGTCATGTCTTTTGTAATTATCTAACTCTTTTTGTTAGATTTCTAATTGGTTAAGATGTAAGGATTTAATTGTAAAAAAATTAATGATGGATTTGTAAATGCAGTTATTAGGTCTTGCATTAAACAAAACTAACAAGAACATTGATCTTAAGATATTTTTTTGATATTGTGATAAAAGTTATTCAATGTTAAAAGTTTTGTATTGGTTGTATTCAAAAATTGTTCAATGCTAGTAATATTGTAATTATTTGGTTTTTTTTAAGATATGAAGCTCTGGAGTAGTTTAGAAGAATTTGGTTTATAGACATGCTTGAAAATTTCTTCAGATGTAGTCAGTTATCAATATCATGTAAGGTTTGCATTCTCAATGCATGTAGAGCTATTATCATTTGGCATATTTGTATATTTAGTTGTGTTAGTAGAAATACTAGAAGTTGTATCAAAATTAAAATATTTGTAAGTGCTGTATCTTGTAATTGTTATAATCACAATTTCAATAATAAGAAATTAAAGTTAGAATAGTTTGGATTTTTTTGTAGTATTGAAACTAATGCTGAAGTTTGTGTCTAAGCTAAATCTGTTAATGTGTAGATATCTGAGTTGAATAGAAAGAAGTTCAAAACTCCTTGTACTAGTTTTGGCTTATGTTTTACTAGTTGAATGCATGCTCTGTTAAAAGAATTTATCTGTGAGAAAAAAAAAAATAGGAAGTATAGCTGATAGGTAAGACATGAAGTAATTATACTGTTTATAATATAGATTGCTTGTTTTTCTGTTATATTAGCAAATTGCAGTTTTTTTAGATTAATCTTAACTTCTGCTATTATTTCTTTTTGTACTAGTATTGGCTATTTGTTGGTTGAGAACCATGCTCCCAAATATTTGAAAAGTTTCATTATCTATTGCAATTAATTGTTCATTATCAAAAGTTATAGAGTTATTTAGATTTAAAGAGTTTGTAACTAAAGTAGATTTAGATGGATTGACTTTTATATTAGCAAATTTGTAAAAAGAAGAAGCAGTACACAAAATGTTTATAAGAGATGTTTTGTTTGATATGATTCATAGTGAGTTATTTATGTATGTCATTACAGAGGTATGTATTTTTTTTATATTTAGAAAAAAGATTCTACAAATAAATTTCTAGTGCTCTTTATATATTCTTATATCAATAGATTATAGTATATTTTTTATAGAAGAGAAAAAATTATCTTTTCTTGATCCACCTTATCTTTTATTAGTATAGTGCAGTTAGGTCTAAGGTAGTGATTATTCTGTTAGTTCAGTGTAAAAGCAAATATGATAACAGGTTTATAGCTTTGTCTGAAATATGAATTCTTTTAAGAGTAGAGGGTATGTAGATCATTTTTATATAGTTTTATATAATATTTTAAAATTTTTATATAAAATTGAAATATATTACTTATAAAACTTTTTTAAATTACAACCAATTTTTATTAAAATTTTATAAAATATAAATAAAATAATTTATATATTATGATAAAATTTTGAACTATTATTATATTTAAAAAGTATATACTTATATATATCACAAAGTTTTTCTAGAACAATTCAAAATTTTCTAGATAGTACAAGAGTACTAAATTTGATTGGTTAATTTATGTAATCCTATAAGTTAATTTAATTAATAAATTTTTATACCTAATATTTAAAAAGCTATATCTTACTGAGTTTTTAATAAAATTTAATAATTTTACTATCATTAAAATCAGAAAGACCTGTCCTACAAACTTTTCATATAAATTAATATTAGTTTACTTAATATAATTTTTCATAAAATTAAATATAAAAAAATTTTATCATTGAGTTTATATATAATTTCAATATATTATCCTCTACCTTTAAGAGCCTTGAATAGAGTAGATATATGAATTGAATTAAAAGCTTTTGATATGTCTTGAGAGAAAATCCAGATTTTTTTATTATTTGTAGTTATATCTTCAAGAATTTGAGTAAGTTGTGAGATTTGTTGTAATGTGAATTGATGCAGAAAGGCTGCAAAATTGTAACATGATAGCACTTAGTTGCAAATTAGAATATTTGTAAGTTGGGTTGTTATAATTTTTATAAAGATTTTTCTAGTATGATCAATTAGTGTAATAGGATAAGTAGAGTTAAGTTTATAGTTGTAATGTTGTTTTTTTGGAATTGGCCAAATATTGGTTTGTAACCACTAATCAGGAATAATTTTTTGTATTATACAATTGTTGAATATATTTAGAAGAAATGAGAGTGCTAATAAGAGTAGATGTTAAAGAACTTCATTTGTGATTTCTAAAGGTCTAGTTGCTTTTTCTTTAAGTGCTGCTTTTATTGTTTGTTTTAGTTTTGTTATTGTAATAGAAGATAAAAAATTATTGTATATACTGTTTTGGATATTATTAAGTGGAAGATAGGTTGTTTTCTATTTCTTCCAATTGTTTTCATTAGAGGAATTACTTTTGGTCCATTCTTTAAAATATTAATGTGTTGCTTTTTTAATTTTATTTTTCTCTGTGATTATTTCATCTAATAGAATAATTTTTTCAAAATTAATTAGTTTTGCTTTTTTTTTTAATATGCTATCTAACATATAGCTAGTATTATCTTTAAGATTTTTTCTAGTTAAAATTTTTTATTAATAAATTAATCTTGATATAATAAATTTAATTATAAAATCTTGTTATAACGTATAATAAAATAATTTATTTTTTGTTTATAACAAAATTATCTTATTATAATGAATACCTTTATATAATGAATTATTAAATGAGATAATGAAGCATTTGTGTAACATTGTTAATCAGTATAATATAAAAAAAAGTTAAAATTTTTATGTCTTTTATTTAACAAGTGCAGTAATAAATACTGATACAAATAAGCAACAAAACAATAATAGTAATAATGAAGCTCAAAAGAAAAGAAGAGTTACTTTAACCAACAAACAAAGATATGATTTATGTCTTCAAAAAAAGAATGAACCTAGTATTAAAAATTGTAACCTTGCTGCTTAATATAGTATTGGTGAATCAACATGTAGTGAAATTTTAGCAAAGTTAGATCATTGGTTATTGATCAATTTAGGTTTAAAAAATACAACAAATAAGAAAAGCAAAAAATATGTTTTTGTTAATATTGAATCAGCAGTGGCATTTTGAGTAGAACATGTTATAAGTAATAAGCAAACATTAACAGGCCATTTTATTCAAAATAAGATAAAAGAATTTGCATTATTACTGAATAAAGAGAAATTTAATGATTCAAATAGTTGGTTATATAACTTTAAGAAAAGATACAACATTAGTAAGTATAAGAGGCAAGATGAAGCTGATAATGCACTTTTAGAAAAATTATCCGAATTTAGAAGTAAACTACAAAGTGTTATTCAATCTTATAGGCTTGAGAATGTTTTTAATTGTGCTAAAACTAGTTTGTATTACTGGATGAAGCCTTTCCATACATTAGCAACAGGTTCAGTTTTAGAAACAAAAAATGCAAAAGAAAGGGTTACAATTTTATTAACTTCTAACACAACAGAAACAGAAAAATTAAAACATTCTTTATCCATAAGTATAAAAACCCATATATGCTTAGAAATATTGACAAAAAAAATTACCAATTGAGTATTTTTAAAACAAGACTGCTTGGATGCAAAAATCTATTTGGCAACATTATATAAAAGATTTGAATTCAATAATGCATCTTAAAAATCATCAAATATTACTTTTAATTGATAATGCACCAACTCATGATCTTGAAGACAACATAGTATTAACTAATATAAAAATAGAGCCCTTGTCTAAATATATTATAGCACATCTTCAACCAATGGATGTTGAGATAATTAATTCTTTTAAAGTAAGTACAGTATTACAGGTTTGCTAATTAATTTTATACACCATTATCAAAATATTCTTATTCTAAAAAAAAAAAGATAAAAAATAATAATAATAAAAAAAAAGATAAAAAAGAAGCAATAAAAAAAAAAAAAAAAGTAACAAAAAAAGGAAAAAGAGTAGTTCATTCTTGTTTTAAGGTGTCCTAAATTAGTTAACAAGTCTGTAATATACTATTATTATATGCTAACAAAATATTTATTTATTTAGACCAAATATAGATGTTTTTCTCATTTAAAACTGTTTGGACACATATGAATTTACACTTGAAACTCAGTTAGAACTGGTCTCAGTCAATATAAAAGAAGCAATAAATTATTGTGCATTAGCATAGGATGAGGTATCAAGTGAAACAATTAGGAATTGTTAGTATAAAACAGAAATTCTTCTAGTTGAATTGAATAATGATCATTTTTCTCTACAAGAATTCTTATATTATAATAAATATCTAGATAATAAAAGAGAAGTTTATTATCTTATTAAACAATTTCTAATTAATTCTGATGATCTTTTACCCACTTCAGAATATATAAAAATTGACAATGACTTATTTACAACTGAGATCTCTTCAAATCAAGAAATTTTAGCTGCTTTTTGAGATAATGATAATGATGATGAGAATGAACCCACACATTAAATTTCACTTAACTTAGTACTAGAAAGCTTAGAGAATATAAGGTTGTTATTATTGAATTCATCTAAAACTTTACACATTAAAAATAAAGACTCAAAGGTTATTAACTCACTTAAGAAACATATTTTAAGTTTAATTATTCAACAAAAAAATCAATTAAATATAGAGAATTTTTTTAGCAATAATAAATAACTATTTACATTTGTTTTAGAAGGTGTTTATAAAGTATAGGTTAAAGAAAATATGTTAATTATTGAGAATGAGATGAGTTGATATAATTAAAGATTGAATATACAAACTAAAATTTAATTTAGCTTTTCAAATTCATAGCATTAAGTTTTCTTAAGTTTTTAAAGTTATTCAGATTAATTTTTAATAGGTTTCTAATACTATATTCTAAATATTCACATCTATTCAGTATATATAAATATTATTAAATTTTTTTTTTTAAAAAAAAAAAATAAAATATCTACTATATTAAGAATTTTACATTCATAATCATAATATTGTTTTGTAGTATCTCAATGTTAATTATTAATTATTAACTAATTGATTCAAAGTAGCAACATAGAGAGTTATTGATTAGTACAGATAGATCAACTGACATTCTTATTACAGTAATTAGATTTTTTTGACTATTGAACATTCAAATTTTAATTTATTATTCTTATAAGTTAAAGTAAAATAGTGGGTACTTTTTTTTTTTTAATTCTATAGTTATTTTTTCTTGTAAGAATGTACTAATCTTATTAAACTTAACAGGTAATCAAGTCCTCTACTGTAGATCTCTTAGTAGACATCTCTACTACAATTGTGGTTACTGAGAACTCTTATGATGTTTATGAAACATTATCTTATGAATTTAAGCCTATAAAGGCTAAGATTTTATCAGTTCTTTTCTTTAATAATAGATTTAACCAAGTTTGAAATTATTAATAGTTTATTTTTAAACCTTTTATAATTAATGTAGGCTAACTACTGTATTTCAATTGCTATTGATAATAGAAAGAAACACAAACCAATCTTAAACTTATCTTACAAAGAAAAATTTATAGTATTCATGCTTTATTAAGATATATAATTGAATGAAGTATTGTGTCTAAAGTAAATTAGAATTTAAACAAGTGCTATTAGGGTTGTCATGTCACAACATCCAATTGGTTTCAATTTTTTGGACATATGCCAAAAAAAATTGAAACCAATTGGATATCATGATGTAACAACTTTGAGTGCTATATTATGTTTGATTGTTAGTGATATTATATATAGTATAGTTAATACATATTAAGTTATAATATTAATTATTCAGGTAAAAGGTTTACCAGATTTATCATCATCTAATTTTGGGTTGAAAATTTTGTTAGACAAAGATGAAACTATTGATTAAACAGTATGATTATAATTTATAATTTTATTTACATGATATTAGAAATAATTTATTCATTAATTTATACTCACATATGCAGTATTAATTATATGAGACTTTAATTTATAAATTCTTTTCAAATTACAGTATATGCACTGCATATTGAAATGCAGCATCATTAATAATGTGCAATAAATACATGTAATCATATATTATTCATATAAATCTTATAAATATAGTACTTTCTTTATTGGCTTTGAAGCCTAGTTTGATTATGTTCTTATTACTAAAGCTTCATTTATTTTTAACTTGATTTTAAACTTATAAAAAAAGCTAAAAAAATATAAAAATTTTAATTATTAAGATTTAATTAGCTTATTCTCATAATAAACTATATTTACAGTATATAATTAACTTAAGCTAAGTTGTACAGTATAGGTTATAAATCTTTATTACAGCAAGATGCCCAAGACTATATAGATTCATTATAATAAGGTACTTCAATGAATCAAAACCTTGATATATCAAACCAAACTCTTCAGCTCCTGAGCTTCATTATATCAAGATTATACTATATTTTTAGTTTGTATAAAATTTAATTTATTCACTTTGCTTTTTTTTTCTAAGTTGTGTGCCTGCCAGATTATATGTTTGTAGTATTTTATTTATGCTGTTAACTTAGAAGATAAGGAGCTTAGTTGTGTTTGTGTTATTAAAGGAATATTGATTTCTACTAGTTTGGCTGTTTTTGATAAATAATAGTTAGCTTTATTAGATTATTTAATAAATTATTATCAAGATATCATAAACATTTGTTGATTTGTTTTAAAGTAAAATGTAGTTTAGTAGCTTTTAGTAAAAGTGCAAAAAAGGACTTTGGTGTTATAAAGGTATATGAAATATGTTTGTTTATTGTTTCTTTAGTTTTTGCTGACCAAAAATTCTAGATCTTATTTATTTCATTTTTGTTCATATTAAGTAAAGAAGTAGCTTGCATATTGAAGATGTTATCTATAATATTTTCAAAATTGCTTCAATCTTCTGATGTTATTTTGTTGAATAAATAAATTTTCTTTTTTTTTTTTTTGTTTCTGAGATTTTTTTGTAATAAAAAATTAGTGTACCAAGTTGTATGCAAAATACAGTAATCATTGTTAAAGATGTGTAAAGCATTAACTAGTAATAGGGGTTCAAATGCTAGCAGTATATCTAAAGAGATTCAGAAGTTATTAATTTGGCTAGCATTGTTAGGGCCTTGTTAGATAGATGCTTGAATATTATAGAAGATTAAGAGACTAGTTAAATTAGTATCATTTAATTTAGTAAATAATGAAAGATATTTGTTTTTATAGTGATTGGTATTAAAGTTTTCTAATATAATTATATGCCAGTTTCTGGCTTTAGCTTCTGTAGTTCAAATGAGCAATTGAGATTGAGTATGCTTTAAGAGAAAGGCATGGTTTGAGGGAAGATAAGTTGAGATGATATGAAATTTGTTATTATTAGAAAAAAAGAAATCTATGCAAATTGCAGTGCTTGGTAAGATATTGATTTTGTAAATGTATGGTTATAGTTGATTGCAAATCATTAAGGCTGTTTTCAGACTGGTTTCATATTGATTTGGTTTGTAAGATATAAAATTTGAGGTATATATCTTGTATAGTGGATTGGTTAATGATTTTGTTGTTAATTCTTTTAGTTTGGTTTCTGTGAGAGAAACTATATGCAAGTTTGATGTTGTACAATATTTAATTCATGTTTGTATTTTTAAAATGTCATTAACATCTTTAATATTATAAGTAGCTATATTGATTTTTTTATTTAGATTAAGTTTAAGCCAGTTTAATTCTTCTTCAACTGATTGTAGATTAATTGTTATGTTGTTATTATTGATAGTTAATGTGTCTGAATTATTAGTTAGTATTATCATTGTTGGCATTTAGATGAAAATATCTTCTAGCTTGGTTCTGAAAGAGGTGGTAGTGCTAATATATCATCAGAAATGTTGTTAATTGTAAAATGTTAACATAGCAGATCAAGTGTATCTTTGGCTTTGATCTGTTATATAATAGGAATAGATGTTGTTGTGATATCAATGTTTTTTGTATTTAGATATTTTTTGATTTCAGTTGGTAAGTTTGGAATCACTGATTTAAGTAGAGACTTGGCTTTGTCTGAGTTTGTATTATGCATATTGGCATCTTTGATATTTGTAGGTATTTTAATTCAAGTATCTGAAATGCAATAGAAATGATATTTTTGTCTAAGTTGTCAAGCTAAATCTACCAATACTTTGGTTGAAGTTATTGGTATTACAATGCTAAAATCTTTGATGTTTTCTGAGTTTTTTGATAAACCTAACTTGTCAGTAGGATTTGCTATCATTATATTAGATAGCAGTAGAAGTAAAAATTTGTAAATAGATATAATTTGGTCAATAAAACATTTTGCTATCTGGTTGTCTATAATAGAATAAGTAAAGATATTAGGCATTTTAATTTTCTTAAGATCCTTAGATAATGATAGTTTGATTTTAAAATAGTCATTTAAAAGGCTTTTAAAAGAGAATTCTTCTTTAAGTTGTTCTATAATTTGCATAAGATTAGTATCTGGATCTTGTAGATCAATTAAAAAATAAAGTCTGTATTTGCTGCTTAGGTTCTGATATGCTAATGATAGTGGTTTTTTTGGTAATGATAAGTTGAAGAAACTGGAAAGTATACTATCACAGGTATAGTAGTTTTGTAATTTTTTTTTAAAGTATGTCAAGTTATTTAATTAGCTATATTCCATAATAAGAAAAAGGTCTTTTATTTCTGAATATAGTTCATATATGCTTTTTGGAATTGGTTCTAAGGTTGTAAATTATTTTTCTTGCAATTAGTTAAAGTTGTAAATTCTATATAATCCAACTACAATAGCTTTTGTTTGTGATTTTTGTTTTATAGAATGTTTAAAAAAAAGTATTTGTAAGTTTTCTTATAGTATTTTACTTAGATCTGCTAGGAAAGAAGCTAGTTGTGAAGAGAAGACATTTTGTACTGCTTTTTGTATTTCTTTAAATTCAATTAGAGTTTCATCTTTAGTAAAGCCTTTGTAATATTTAATTAAGTAATATATAGTCTTGGCTGTAATTGTTGTAAAATTTGTATTAATGAAATAATCGATCATAATTTTTTGTATAAGCTTGATATATATAATATCTTTAATTGCTTTTATTGTAATTGTAATTTCATGTTGTGTTTTATAATTTTTAATTGCTTCTCTAAATAGGTCTTCATATATAGTTTAGTAAAATAGTATAGATTATTTATCTCTTATAAATATAAAAAAGAAGACATGGTCTTAATGTTTAAATTTGTTTCAATTGCAAGATGAAGAGAAAAGTTAGTTGGTTTGGTTTGCAACTTAGTACTGTAAAGTTGAAAATTCCTTTTTTTGTTTGAAGTGCAGTGATAATTTTATTATATTTTCAAGCATCTTTGTCAAAGAGTTAGGTGATTCTATTTTGTAAGTTATTGTATATACTGTTATAGGTAAAAGCCTTCTTAATTTTCACACTATAACAACAACATGGCATAGAGAATCACTTACAGGTATATGCGATGTCCAAGAGGGAAGTATAGCTTCTGTTAGATGTTGTCAAGAAACTATACTCTTCTCTGAGGCAGTTCGGGAAAGGTAATACAATACTAATAACTTTACTTTATTTCACTAAGAGAAGATAAACCTTGCCTGTAAGAATTACCCTAGAGAGGGAGTATCAATACAGTTTATAGTCAAAAGCCATTTATTAAAGTAATAACAAGAAGGACTATTCTTAGGTTTCTGTTC
>CAJVQA010010907.1:0-11084 GCA_910591915.1 Cetraspora pellucida | reverse complement strand
ATAATTTTATTTATAATATTATAAAATTTTTTTATTAATTAATTAAAAAATTAAAAAGTTTTATTAGTAGCATATATTAATTTTAGATAAAAATTTTAATATATCATATATTACTATATAAAAATGATCTACATATATCCTATCTTTAATTAATTCTGGTTTTAGTTCTTCTACTTGATTTAGCTCAATTAGACTTCTTTCTTTTTTTTTCTATTCTTTTATTATTTTGTTTTCTAGCATTTGTTTTAATGTTGCATTAATTTTGTTTCTGCCTTTCTTTACTAATGTTTTTGAAACTGCCTTTATGTTATTGTTCTATCTTATTTACTTTTTGCAATTAACTGTGCTTTGTTTTGTTCTGTTCTCACAACCTTTATATTTATTTTATCTTAATATATGTTTTGCCTTCTACTTCTGCAAAAGCCAGTACTTAGCAAGAATCTTTTTCTTTTTCTTCTTAGATATCTTACGGAGTTGCTGATTGTGCTTTAGTTCATGTACAATCTACTCTCTTTTTCTTCTGTCTTCTGATATCTTTGTCTAATTGATCATTAATACTTGTGTATTGTGGCTACTAATCTTGTATCAGTTATGTATTTCTCTACTTGTTTGTGTTTTTAACATCTTTTCTTCTATTTTACTGAACTATTTGGCTTTTTTTCCTTTGCATAACAACCTTAAAAGACTTTTGAGATATTTCCATGTGATTAGGTTCTCCCCTTTTATGTCTACAAGTTGGTTCAGATATATTAAACTTCTTTTATTTATTGTGCTATTACTTGCTATTTATGATTCAACTTTAACTAATTCTTTTATACTTATTCTATAACTATATACTTTTCACAGACAATTTTTTGCTCTGATGCTTATTCCTATTTCTTTTACTTTTACTATTATCTAACAAGTTAAGTTGTATTTTCAATACTTCATTTTTTCTGATCTTCTTTTAAAGTTCCAAATATCTTTTGTTAGGCCTGCTTTTTGATACTCTTGAGCTATCCTAAGCTTTGTTAAATTACCTAAGGTGTCTTTTCTATTAAGTCTTATAAATAGTTTAAATAAAATTATAAATATACTGTTACTAAATTTAAGCATATTATTTTATTAAAAAAAACATTTATAAAAAAACTAACAAAACAATTTATTAAAGATATTTAAGATTTTAAAATCAGTATAGAATGAAATTTTATATTATTAGTTCAAAACCTAAAGCTAAATAAAAAAAATTACTAAATACTATAAGAAAATTCAAAAGTTAAAATAAAATTAAATATACAATAGCTTATTATATTAATATAACCACTTTTTGGATCATAATTGCTTAAGATCAGATAAGCATGCATAGCATAAATTATATTATATATTCAATAGATTTTAATATATATATACTAAAATTTAATTTAATTTTATTAGATTACATAAAAGTTATAAAGAAAAACTGCAAATATAGTTTTTTTATTTGTATAAAAATTCAAATTTGGATTTTTTTTTTATATTTTTTTTAAACAAAAAAAATCTAACTTTATTTTAATATTTTGTAGCTTTCTTTTTAGCTTTTATGCAAGTAGCAATCTGATCAAACATGCTTCTAATAAGCTTATAGCAATACTTAACTTATATACTCTTTTATAACTTTTTAACAAAAATATCAAATTCTTTAAGATTATATAGTCTTTTATTATAATAAAAAAACTTTTTTACCATTGGCTAAAGTTTTTTATAAGATTTAAATTAGGTCTTTGAGATGGTAAATTCATTATTTAAAACTAATCTTTATTTAAAAACTTTATATTTATAGTAGTATAAGGTCTTATATTGTTCTAAATAAAGATTAAAAAACTACAATTGCTATTTACTAAAAATTTTTTTATAGTAGGAAGAGCATACTTTTAAAGGATTTTAGTATATAAATCTTTAGTAATAAAAGATTTTAATACAACAAGAAGCTCAACTTAAAATTTAAAAAAACAATCTAATATATACAACCTAAACTATACTTTATAATATAATTCAAGTAATTAATGTTTTATTTCTCTTTTGGTTTATATTATACATGATTAAAAAAATTTTAAAAAAAATAAATAGTAGTTTTATTAGACTACAAAACATACTTAAAGTATTAAATAATCCAATCTGAGTCTATTTATATCTCTTTTTTTAGTTTACTAGAAAAAGTAATAATTTCTAAAAAATAATATATAAAAACAAGTTTAAATTGTACAAAATATGATATATAATACTCAGACTTATTTTTTTAATTTTTTTTGTTGAAGAAAATAGTAATTGGATAAGAATAAGATGATAATACTATTAGTAACTAATTTTTTTAAACTTATATAATCAAAGAATATTAAGATTTTTGAACATTCTGCCTTTTTTTTAATGCTTTTATATCTGATTAATTTTTTTTTTTTTTTAAAGTGGCAATCTTGCCTATCTGTTTTTATTAGGTAATATTTCATTATTACAATTATATACAAAGTTTATTAATAAAAGTACAACTAGTCACATATATAACTTTAGTCATTATCTAATTAAGGATTCTGCCCAAAGGTTACCTACTAGCTGTCATATCTGATCCACCTGTAAATTTCCTATTTAAACTTTTTAATTTCAATTCTATTGCATATATGCAATGCTTCTATTACCACATAGACATACCAGATTAGAGTTATCTAATTACTATTTATATTAAGATACCACCTCATTAGATATTACCAGGTATCCATAGTCCCTTGAATTTACCCTCAATGCATACTTACTAAGTTGGTAGCAAAATTACTTCTTAGATTTATCTAATTTAGTAGATCCTGTATCTACTCAAACTGGTTTGATGCCAGAAGTGTTCAAATTTTAGTAAGTCTATTCCTTTTTCATAGTTTTTTTTTATGTTTATTGTATAACCTGCTAGTATGCCTTCTTTCTATTTCTAATATGTTTACTGCTTTTCTTGCATCAAGTACTAACTCTCCTTATTAGGAAACTTCTTTCTGGGGTCTTTCTTATATACTGATCTTCTAATCACATAAACTTAGCCATAGGGCTTTGCATATATTTATATGCTTCTGTAGATTACAGAGTTTTGCTTTCAGCTAGAATTGAACTATTGACCTTGTCTGTAGAGAGAGGGATGCCTAGATCACTAGACTACAAGACCCCATCTTCTTTATATCTGATTAATAAAATGCTTTTATAACATTTTATATAGCATACTTGTTATACCTAATAGTAATAGCAATAGTGTAAAGTAATCTTCTTATTAGTACTTATAAATTATTATGATTTTTTGATTTTTGGTTAAATATTTGTTGCTATCTATTTTTTTAGAAAAAAAATTCAAGATCTTTTTTTTTAATTTTGCCAATCTGTTATATATATGTATCTTTTTTTAAATTATATAATTTTATTTAAATATTATGCAATATAATTTTTAAGTAAAAAAAATTTAATGCTATTACAAAAAAATTAAATTTTTAGTAATTTGTTTTTAAAAAAAAACAAAAATTAATTTTTATACTTATCTAAAGATAGTAATTTGTCTTGTCTTTTGCATAACTTTTGAGTTATTTAATAAAATTAAGTAAATTTTAGTATATTATATATAGAGATTTATTAAATATATAATATAATTTTAGACTATATATACTTATCAGATCTTAAACAATCATGATCTAAAAAGTGTCTATACTAATATAATAAGTTACTGTATAAGTATGAAAAAAAATAGAGAAAGTGTAATACTAATTAAATATAATAATAAAAAATTACTAATATTGAAAACTTTAACAAAAAGATATTCAAATATATATAAAAACCTATATTGTATTCTGTATAATAAAAACAAAAAAAAAAACAACACCTCTTTTTGCAAATCATTTATATCAAATTTTTGCTAAAAACATTTAACTATTTTTAAGTATTTTATTAAATAACCTTATTTGTACTTTTAAATAAAGTTGTTTAATATACTTTTCTGCTTCTGGATGGCCAGGTTTAAAGCTTTAATAATATTCGGTTATTAAAAAAAATTATAAAAACTAATTTTTTAGGTTTTGCCTATTTTTTTAAAATTTTACTAATTAAATATATTCTGCTTGCTATTAGTTTTATATTAAGCATATTAAGACAAACATTTTAATATATATTTTATCTTAAACAGACAAAATCCCATCAAGTTATCAACAAAAAGACAAAACCTAAAATCTGTTTTTATAGGTTTTTTAAAAGCAATCTTAGGAAAATTTGCAAAAATGCTTCAGAAAATTTATTTTTCTGATACTCATTAAAATTTTCTAATTGACCAATAGCCTTCTACTATAATTTCACATTTTTTAGATCTTTTCTAAACAAGTTAGAAATTACAAAATAGAAAAAATTGTTTCAAAAAACTTAGTTCTATCAATTTTTATTATATTCAAATTTAGGCATTATTACAGGCTACACAAGGTTATATAAGCTGCAATAACTATAGCAACCCTAGTAATATATTCAAAATATATATTATCTTTATAATATTATTATTTCTAGTTTATTTTAAAAAGAAAACAAACAAATCTAGTTTTTAAGCTACTTTAGCTAGATTACAATATGTTTACTTTTATAGCTTCTGAACCAGATTCTGTTAATCTTAACTATTTTTATGAAAACTTTTTAAAAAATTTTGGTATTGAAGTTTATGAAAAGATTCTACTAACCTTTTGTTCAATTTCTACTAACAAGTAAACAAACAACTGCTTTAATATTAAACTTAGAGGCAATACTAAATGCTGTTACTACATTAAAGCTTCTACAACTAGCAGCATTGTTACTTATATTTGTAACAAGTTTTATACTAACTTTCTCTCACAAAAAAATCTAACATATAAACAAACCAAATTTGGACAACTTACTAAAAAATCAACAAAAAACAAATTGCAACAAACATTACTAACTACTAAATTTATTTTACCATTACCTATTTCATCTCTTTTGCTATCTATACATCAACATATTTACCCTATTTGTAATCAACTTATCATCTGTAGACTAACTAACAACAAATATTATCTAGCAAATGATGCTTTGCTTTTTAATAATAAACTATATCATAAATTATATATTGAAAACTAACTTAATTCTTAATAAGGTTCTTCAAAAAAAATCCAACAACAGTCTTTTAGCAATACTACTTTATTTGCTAATCAACTTTAACAAATATTTACTAAGCAACAATTCCAAAATTTAATTACTAGACAACACTCTTAAAATCTACTTACCTCTTAACTTAATTTTCTTACATCACTTAATAATAACCAAAATAATAATGACATTAATTAATATAGATATTGATGATACTACAACAACTACAATAACAACAATACTAACAACAACATCAATAATAACAAAAACAAGAACAGAAACAACAACAATAATCTCAACAAAACCAATCTCTACCTTCTAATATTAAACTTAAAGCTAATCTAACATTTGACTAATTAACCAACTTTTCAGTTACTGTTAAAATAGAAAACAATACAAAACTGTAAACACAACTCCTTCATAATTTATTTAATTTTCTTAAACAACATTTTTTTGACTTCTATTTGTTAAATAGCTGAAAAAAGCTCTAAATTCCTTTCAGATGTTATTTTTTAAATTAACCCAAATATTGATTATAAGGCTACAATTTCTTTTGATATTTTAAAAAGAAGTCTTAAAAAACTTATTCACAAATTTACTACTATTTTATTTACTAAACTTAATTACCCTAAAATCTTTGCATTACTTGCTACTATTTCTTTATATAGAACTCAAAATCATTTACAATTTTGTATTAACCTTATCAAAATGCATCTTTATTTATCCAATAACTACCAACCTATTAACTATACCAAATTTATTTATATTTGTACTAACTCTGACTGCATACATTTTCACAAAACAAAACTTAAAAAAATAGAAAAAGCAAAAAAAACTACATCTAAAAACAATCAATTTGACTACCAATATATATACAACTATAATAACTTTTTTAAAGAAATTCTAAATGAATTTTGCTCAAAATATTCAAAAACAGAAAGTGAAACTTGGAAACAATTTAATATTGATATCTAAATCTTTTATATCAATGCCAAACATAAATCTACTTTTAAAGAAAAAATATTTACACAATTTCTTAATAATCTTGCAACTAAAGCTAAGAAGCTTATTTGTGTAAATAACCAAACTAAAACAAATTTTAAATGAAGTAGCTATTACTTCTATCAATACAGTATTTAAAAATCTACCAAAATATTGCAACACAAAACCACAATATTGACAAATTCAATTAGCAACAAGCAATTGATTTTCTTACAACCAAAATCATTGATACAAACTATTTAGCTTGTATTATAACTTACTTTGATGCTAACAAACTCTTTATGAATTTTCTAAAAATTATTAAACATTTTTAAAAAAAGCATACCTAAAGGCTAAAAAAAATCTTACAAAATAAATTTAATTTAAATTTTTATAAACCATCAATCTTGGAAAATTTACTTTTTCTTACAATAATTACTTTTTAATAAATTTCTCTGTAGAACATATTAATGCAGCTACTGCTTCTAAGATTATGATGTTCTTTACTTTTTGTAAACTATTTTTAAAAGAGAATAATGTAAGTAGACAGGTGGGAAGTCTATTTATATAAAGAACAAAGTTTATAATAGTCAGACTCAATGTACAAAGCAGGCTATAGCACTCTTCATAGCTATAAGAGCTAAGCATATGATAAGCAAATCTATAGAGAAATCTTTTATCTTTTTAAACCCTATTGCATTATTTTAATTTAAGAAAACATTACAAGACTTATCATACAATACACTACTGAATTCAGATTTATGCTATAATAAATAGTTAGCCTATCAAGTCTTATCTTCACTTTCATATCTACAAACTCTTTACTTCTTTCTTAAATATATACATTCTTATAACTATATACTACTCAATCTTTACAACTTCTTACTAGCAATATTAATTAAACTAGATTACAATAAGTGCTATATACATTTATCAAATGAACTAGAACTATTATCTGACCACTTTATTCTACAATAATCTAGCTATAAATACTAACTATCAATACTTATTTCTTTAAAATATTTTTCAGTACTTAATAATACACAATATACCAAACCTGTTTTTAAAGATAATACTTTAAATTACATTTATATACAACTAATAGAAACTGTTCTATTTATTTATAATAATACTGTTATTGTTAATGAGTACTTTGGCTCTATACAACTTTATATATACTAGAATAAATTCCTAGCTTACAACTATCTCCTACTACTTCTACATTTACAAATAATTATTTTCTTTTTATAACATACCTATAGTTTTAATTATTTACCAAGCAATGCTTGTAGCTATACCTTAAATATTTCTATTAAAAATAATTACAGTAAAGCCTATGTTTATTTTCTATCTGAACCTAAACCTTTACCTAATTATTTATTCTACTATTTTAAGCTATTTGGTATTATTCAAACATTTTATTAAAATTATATGCAATTGAAGATAATTCTCTTAACTTAATAAATCAATATACTATAACATTAACACCAAATTGTTACCTTCTATATCTTCAATACTACTACAACAACCTTTATTTTATCCTATTTCTTTATTACTACCTTCAACATCAATATTACTTTTATTACAAATTTCTATACTAATACAAAACTTGTATAATCTTTATTTAAACATTGCAATATATAGGTATAATGTTCAAAGATTTAACATAGTAACAAAAAAAGAAGCTTGGCAAAACTACTATCTTTATAACAATATTAATATTACCTGTATTACTGAAACAAAAATTACCAATACTACTAACCTTCATTTTTGTAATAATAAACTGTTTATCTATTTTTGGACAAATTTTGAAAATTTTGCAGAAGGTGCTGCTATTAAGATTCACAGCCACCTTTAACTATATATATATACTATTAAACACATTCTGAAGGAGTAGTAGCTTTAGATCTCTTTTTTAAAAGTAAAATTAAACTCTGTATTATAGCGGTTTATCACTTCTTTACTAATATATATTGATGTAACAAAACACAAAAAACAGTTATATTATGAATTTAACAAACCTACCAACTAAATCTTTATTTAATTATTCTTGATGACTTTAATATGCATAATGATATTTGTAGCTTATTATCTAAATTTTGACTAACTAACTACCTATATCAAATCAACATATATAATCTTAGAGTAGTAAATTGAACCAAAAAAAAAATACTCAATTGGTTAACCAAACCAGATTACTTTATGCCAACCAATTACAACTAGTCAAGATTAATAATCTCTATTTCTCATTCTTATCTTGAAAATTTTTGGAGCTTCATTCAACTTTTTAGTTCAACCTTGCTCATCTTTTATGTTCATTCAGCTTCTTTTCAGACCTTTTCAGAATCTTCACTTTTTATTAGTTATTTACATACTTTATTGATCCTATCAACTGGTTACCCAATTTTCAACCACTTGTACTGAATTAACTAATTAAGAATTTGTTCAACTGACTATCTGAAATTTATTCAGATCAAGTTAGTTAACCAATTATAGCCAACTAGTTCAAATTACTACCTTGGAGCATATGTTAATAACAAACATTATATATGATTAAAGAATACTAGTCAAAGTCATATTGACTATATATGGACTAATTTATTTAATATACAGTTCTTTTTTCTTACAGTTTTGATAAAAACAGCAACTCTATATTAAGTGATTACTCTATTCTTCTTTCTTTATAGTCTTTTATTAATGCATTTAGCAAACCACTATGCTATTAACTAGCATTAGTTGTAGAATTTTTAATTACAAAGCCATGTCATCAGAAAAATAAACTGAATTTTCTGACTTACTTGCTCAAAAACTTATACTTTGCTTGATCACAATATTAATGAAAATATAGAAACTATTTGGCATAAAATTGAACACATAATTATTTATTCTGCCATATACTCAATATCTAATAAAAAATCTTACAAACACAGTTACAATCACAAATACTTTTTTTATAGCACCTTACTTTACTTATTACTTAAAAAACTTGGATACTTAATCAAAATAGTAAAGATTTAAATAACAATTTAAATATTAATCTAATTAATTCTAAAATTCAAAACATAAATATAAAATCTAATTGTAATTTTTAAACTTTGCTTTCTAACCAAAAGCCAGAATTTAAACAATAAATTTAGCATGCACAAAATATTTGAAAACAGCTTTATCATGCATGCTATCTTGAAAACTCCCTATTACTTCATCAACAAATTCAACAAGCTACTGAAAAAAAATGTAAGTCTCTTTTTACACAACCTAAATAATCTATAAACAGTATTCTTAATTATTACAAATCTTCTATTTATTTTTTAAACATTAAACTTCCTAACCAACTAGTTACAGAACTACATCTTATCAAACAATATATACAATCTTATTTTCTTAACTAGACAGTATACTGATCAATTGACCAAAACCTATTTAATAATTTTAGTCTACATAATATTAACCACAAGTATACATTGATATCCAATGATATAGCTTACTTACTACTCTTATTACAGAAGAAGAAGTGCTTCAAACTATAGCAAAACTTCCAAATAGAAAAGCCTGTGGTCCTACAGATATTAGTTATAAAATGCTCAAACATGTAGGTGCTGTTTGCATTAAAGCCATAACTGGTTTATTTAATCACTACCTCAACTTAAGCCAAATTTCTAAACAATAAAAACATAGCAGAATTTATCCTATTCCAAAGCAAAACACATTTTATAGAGATTATAATCTTATCTATCTTATAAGCCTTATTGAATATATTTGCAAAGTTTATACAAAGATTATTACAAACAAAATCAGTACAATATTCTTACAACACCCAATTCTTTCACTATATAATTATGTTGCTTTACCTAATAATAGCATCTCAATACTTATATACATACTTAACAATCTTACTAAAGATGCATTATAGGAACAAAACAGTAACTCTTTTTGCAGATCACTTATACCAAATTTTTGCTAAAAACATTTAACTATTTCTAATTATTTTATTAAGTTAACCTTACTTTTGCTCTTAAGTAAACTTGTTCAGGACACTTTTCTGCTTCTAGGCGGCTAAGTTTTATACTCCAACAATACCTGGCTGCTGAGAAAAATGACAAAAACCAAAATTTTGGTTTTTGCTTATCTTCTTGAAATTTTACTAATTAAATATACTTTCTATCTTAGTAATACTTTGTTCAGCTCATCGAAACGAACATTTTGATATATATTTTATCAAAAACGGATTAAAACACATTGAGATATCATTAAAAAGGCAAAACCAAAACCTGTCTTTGTAGGATTTTTCAAAGGCAATTTTAGGAAACTTGTTGGGTTGCCCCAGAAATTTTACTTTTCTGGCACCCTTTAAAATTTCCTAAACATCCAATTACCTTTCCCAATAGTTTCACACTTTTTAGATCTTTCCTAAACAGCCTAGAAACTCTTAAATCTAGCAAATTCTTTTAAAAAACTTAGTTCTACAAATATTTTAACAAATTCTAATGTTACAAAATTATTTAGTACATATAGTTACACAAGATGCCTACCTTGGTAACAGTCACACCTGACACTATCGACTTTAACTACTTCTACCAAAAATGTTCTAAAAGCTTTGGTATCGGAATTCATGAAGACAACATAAATGTATCATATCCTATTCCTTCTAACAAACAACCTAGTAGCTGTATAACAACTGAACTCAGAAGTGCTATTAAAACTAGTCACTTTTTTAAGACACTAACAACAAGTTCTATTGTTAGTTGTTTCTGTGGAAAATTTCATACACACTTTATTTTAGCAACAAACCAGACATACAATGAACATGAAGTAATTAATGTAATTAAAAAAACTAAAGATAAAAAATCCCTTGTACACAACATTATAAACTCCACCGAATTCATCCCACCATCTCCTAGCTCATCTCCCTCACCTATTACACACCAACATACATGTGCTGTATGTAACCTACCTATTAACTGTAAAGTAACTAATAACCAACACTA
>CAJVQA010010906.1:0-11085 GCA_910591915.1 Cetraspora pellucida | reverse complement strand
AGTAGTACTTTATTAAACTATTTGTAGCTATATATATAAATACAGAATATCATTTAATTTATAAGTCTACCATCATCTGGCCACCCAAACGATATCTAAATGTGATCTGTTACACTAATCCAATTAGAACTAGAAATTATGACTTGTCTGACCCTTACCCCACAATAAGATACTGCCAATCTGAAGACATCTTCTTGTAAGAAAGAAAAAAACAAAAAAAAAGAAAATGATTTTAAAGTTGAAAAAAAGAGGAATGAAAATGTAGAGTAAAATAAAACTAAACAAAAAGAAAACAAAACTAATCTATAAAGAAAATAAAGAAGGAAACCTGCTAACAGGAGAAAACTCTATTTTATAATTGCTGCTTACTATAATGTTTTTATATTTTTATGAACTATAACTATTCTCTAGAAACTAGGTACTCTTAATTAGAATGAAAACTGTATTTACTTGTAGAACAGAGTTCGAGCTGAGCACTTTTTATATAGGAGAAATCTTCAAGTAAGTAGGGTACTGTGCCAAGGTTTGGAGTACACTTAAGCAGTTCAATTTTTCATAGACCCCTGTAACTCTTTTTTTAAAAAATATTATGCACATAGCCTCAGAATATATGCATATCTTAATATATTTTTAGTCTTTCTAAATTAAATCCTTTTTCGATCTGCTTCACATGATTTGCTAACTCATATGCTTGTTGTATTCCTTATTTGCCATGTCCAAACAAGCATGTAATTGCAAAAGGAAGTGATGCACAATGTTAATCTTTTGATAAGGGTGAGCCAAATCTCTACTTTTTGAAAAAAAAAAAAAAAATGAAGAGAAGGTATATCATTATTGTAAGGGTCCAAGTTAAGAAGAGTTTTTCTAGTTGTTCTTTTTTTTCTTCTGCTTTTAATATTTTTAATCAGAGAACTGATTTTGTCTCTACTTGATTTCAGAATATTCTTTCAATTTGGATGCTAAATATATGAGGAAGTCTACCAGACAAAAAGCTTGACCTAAGGCAAGAACCACTCAAGTTTCATCTGCTTCTTGGTATATCACATACTTGAACTTTGTTGATAGCAAGTTTACTTAATGTAAAACTAAAAATATTATCCACTTTGAAGCCAAAGTCTTTAATCTATTTTTAGTGCCAACTTGGTTCAGGTGATCATCAGAAAAAGTGTAATGATAATCTCAAGGTTGTATATATTGTTTAATAGTTTTATTAAAAATTTAGTAGTAATATTAGTTATAATTTGATTGAAATCTGTATTTTCTTAGATTGTTTAAATAAGTAGCTAAGAAACATATTCTTGTAGAGTTGTATAGATATTTGTGCTATTTGAAATATAGTTATTAGAAGTTAAATATTGATAGCTAAACAGTTTGTTATATAGTTTTTGTAGTTCAGTATTTGTAATTTCTAATCTGCTAGAATTAAAAATTGTTGTATAGTATTCTTGATTATATTACAAAATAGATTTTAGCATAGTATATTATATAGTAGTATTAGTAATTATATATATATTCATTATTGTATTTTATATTATATTTATTATTAGTCATTAGTTAGTTGATAGTTATATTATATAGTAGATAGATAAAAGGATCTTAATTGGCTATTAAAAATGAAGTATAGCTACATGACACTGAGTAACATCTGTGATATTACTATCATCTTACAAATCCCAAATACCTCTATACAAGTTTCATGTATTCTAGCACCAAATTACTGTACCAAATGCTGCAATACAAGAATCCCAAGTATCTCTAACATGAACTCTAAATGTCTCTGCACAAACTTCAAGTATCCTTGCACAAATTCCAAGTGCTTTTGCACAGATCCAAGTGCCTAAACACAAGTTTCAAGTGTTTCAAGCACAAATGACAAACAATATTTTCAGTTGTCTTTACACAGTCTTCATTATCTCAAGCACAGTATTATTTAATGTTGTTCAAACCTCTACTATTCCAAATATAATGATATCTAATGTTGTTCGAACTCCCATTACCCTGAGTATAGTATCAAGTAATGTTGCTCAAATCCCTACTATCTCTATTAGATAAAAAGATATATAAAGTGTAGCTTTTACCTTTCTCTGCCAATTCTAAGTTCTTATACTTCAACCTAGACCTTTCTACTTTTACTTCCAACTTGTAAAAATGATATTTACTCTTTAGAATAATTCTTACAGACAAGGTTGTCACTGTATGTTTAGTTAATAAAGTTAGTCTATATACTGTTACTATCTTGAACTGTTTGCCTGCTGCTGTATAGTAAAGTGAACTACTACACCTTCATCTTATATATATTTGCAACAGTCAATTACTATACTAGGTGACCTTGTTACTTGGTTGTATTGTATCAAGAAGGCTACAACTCTGTAACAATTATATGACTTAGGTTTGGTGTATCAGGACAATTTAACCAGTACCATAGTCTTTCATGTATATTATAAAAGATGTAGTTATTGTTACTATACATTGTTAGATATAATAAGTGAAAATAAGATATATTAATAGTATATTTAGCATTGTTTTAATTTTAAAAGCTTTGTTATGACAAAGTTTAAAGCTTGTATATAGTGATGATCTTTTGTTATTGTTATTGAAATAAGATCATGTTGCATTCCAGTTAATTTGTATAGCTATTGGTATAATGTTTTTTATATAGTGTTATAATAACTACATTGCAATGCTTTGGACATTACAAATGTTTATAATGGATTTTCTTGTTGGTTGTTCAAATGCAAGAATGTTGTATTGAAGTAGTATAATAGATTATATATATTGTTATATATAAATTTTAATGTGTATAGATAATTTTAGTTTTTTACCAATTTATCTGCTATATTGTTAAAGATGTTGTTACTATATGCAACTACTTATTAAAAGTTGACTTTGATTTGGTAAGTTTTAATTAGATTTAGTAAAGTGTACCATATTGGCTAATAATTGTAAGAATATCATTTGTTTGGTGTTAATGATAATTTAGAAGTTTGTTATATTTAGATATTATAAATTGAAAGTTGGTGAAAATTGTGACCTAACTAGATCTAGGACAGATACTAATTGCTGATAAAATAGCAATAAGTTTAGCTTTGTATAAGAAAGATTAAAGCTTAATTTCTGCTAAATAGCTTTGTATAGTTATATTATTTTGGACTTGAACCCAACCAATTCTTATTTTATATTGTTTAGTTGTAATATATATTACTAATCTATCAGTATAAAAGGTTAGTTGTGAATAATTAATATTATGTTGTGCAATTTGTTGCAATGTTTATATAGAATTATTGTCATTAAATATTTCAAGTATTAGGTTATTGTAAATTGTAATTGTAGAAGGTGTTGGTATTGTAATAGGATATCTTAATGCAATTAAGTAGAGTAAGTTCAGTAGGTTAGAATATAGATTAAGTTTTTTTGATAAGTTTGTATAAACAATTTTTCCTAAGAATTTGGTTGCAAGGTTAGTTATAATATTAAATATACATTTGTTTTATATATGTCCAAAGTTTAAAGAGCATCCTGTATATTGTTTGCAAATATAGTCTAAGTAAGGATATAATGCTGTTTGTAAAACATCAAACTAAATTGTCCAGTATATAATAGAGATAGAGTTATCTATTTGATTATGTTTTCTGGCTTTTCTGATAATTATATTAGTTTGATTGTATATTATTAGCTAGAGTTTTGGTTTATTTTGTAATATCTAGTTGTAAAAGATAGTGTATTTATATTTAATAACTGTAAATTTTGAAAATTAATTTTCTTGTTTGTTGGAAAGCAATTAGTTTGTTTTCTAAGATTAGGAACTATAATGGTTTATAACCTTTGAAAATTTGTTGTATTTGTGAAGAAATATGCTGCCAGTCTAATAGCACTAAGTTATCACTTAACATTAGTTGTTCTAAATAAATAATTTGTTTTGTATATAGTTATTTTTTAAATTAGAGATATAATTTGTGTAGATGTAATAGTTTTTCAAGAGGTGTATATAGATATAAAAGTGTAAAGGATTTGAAGTTGCTAGAATGCATTTGAATAGTTAGTTGAAGATTATTGTGTAGTTGTATAATTTTAAAAATAGTAGTATTTTTATTTGGTCCATTTATTATTGAGTTATTATAACATAAAATATTGATTGTTAATTATAGATTATTTTGTAATTGTTGAAGTCTAATGTGAGTACTTGTGTCTATAATGTTAGGGTTATTAATACAAAGTAAAAAGTTTGAGATATGGTGTTGAATTTGTATATTTTATATGTTTTTGATATTATATATATTATAATTTATTAATATACTATATAGTGTAGTTATAGGTAATTTGGATTTGTGTTTAATAGTAGTAATGTATTATAATAGAATAGAGTTGCATGTTGTGTATAATAAGACTATATTATGTATACAGTATTCTAAAATAGAAATAATAACTGTGTTAATAATATATACTACTTGTTTATCTGTTATTTTTTTGGTTTTAAATATTTTATAAATTCTAGTGCTTCTTGTTTAATTAGTTTAATTTGGATGGCATATTTAGAAGTAGTTGTAAACCAACATTCTAGAAACTTAAAAGGTGTGTAGCAAGATAATGTTTGTATTGTAGAGTTTATGAAATAGATAGTTGGAATTAATTTTGTATTAGAAATTAGAATAGATTTATGTGAATTAACTTTAATATAAAACATAATATAAAATATTTAGCACTGTTTGTACTATTTTTTGAAGTTGTTTTTTGGTTTTAGCTATTATAATATATTATCTATATATGTTAAGCTTGATGTTAAAGTTGTTGCTGATTAATATTTTATTGGATTAAGTTAAAAGATTCATTTGGTTGTTGAAATATAGTCAGTATATTTTTTGTTTATATTGTTAATAAATAGATTGTAGTATATATGCCAAAAAAGAGATGTTATAGTTTCTTTTTGGTCAATACTATTCTGTATTTTGTATAAAAGAGAAAGACCAAAGTTAGTAATTACTTGATTGGAGTAATTTTGAAATAGATTAATTATAGTATTAACTATACATATAGACATGTGTATCTATTATAGTGTTTTGTCAAGAAGTTGAATATTTACTGAGTTATAAGCTTTACTCATATTTTGTAATAAGATCCAAATTTGTTTTTTAGTACAAGTTGCATCTTTAATGAAGTTGTTAAGTATATGTATAAGATTATTAGTTGAGTTGCCTAGAAGTGCAACATAGTTATATGAATTTAAAATAAGATAGGTTGTAAGGATTTTATTTAGGTAGTTAGTAAAAATTTTTGTATAAACTTTTTTAGAATGTTCAACTAAAGTAATAGGTCTGGTATTATTAAAATTTCTATCAAATTGGAGCTTTTTTAATATTGGATATATTCTACTTTTTTTTTATTATTTTGAAATATTTTGTAGAGTTAGGCATCTGTTTAAAAGTCAAACTAAATTACTATACTGTAAATACAGGTAATATTTCATTATTAATAAAACTTTATATTAAATATAAATAATGCTTTACATCAATAAAACTTTTATATTTTATAATAAAACTTTACAATAAATATAGATAATGCTTTATATTAATAAAACTTTTGCTTTCTATAATAAATAAAACTTTATATTGAACATAGTCAATGTTTTACATTAATAAAACTTTGTCTTCTATTAAGCAGAATATTAAAACATTAATACTTTTTATTATTAATAAGTTTTTTCTAAGGCATACTATATTGCCTTTGTTTTATTAAATAGAAATAATTATCTTAAAACAGAAAATTTTTAAGTATTTGCAATAAGAGTATATTATTATTGAGATAGTTTTCTTTTATACAAACTAATTTTAAGACAAAGATAATTAATAATTATAAATTATAGCTCATTCAGATTAAATTAATTTATATATAAGTTTAAATTTATCTTTATTATATATTTAATGCTAAAGATAGTTAATTTTTTAAGAAGTATGATATTGCTTTTAGTATAGAAAACAGCACTTTTGGAATATGGCAACCTAGTAAAGTAGTCAGGTTGTCAACCTTCCAAGTGGTAGGTTGGATGTTCAAACCCTATCGATAGCAAAAATTTGGATAATCATCTATGTAATATTTATATTATAGCAACTGTTACTAATGATTAGGTTAGGATTCCTGTAATGGTGGTCACACCAGCATGACTGGCAGGTCATAGGGCATCTGTGTAAGTATAGCATTACACAGAGAAATGCAAACTAACAAATCAGGCAGTGCAAACACTAGATAAGTCCTTGTAGCTATGTAAATCTATTAAAATTGGGTAACAAGAAGTCCATTTGGAAAGACCCAAATAGAGAAGTAGCTGGATCTTCGATGGACTTACTATAAAGGCTAGCCTGAAAAAATGAATACCAAGGTTGTAGTATCTGGTCATAGTAGCTAGACAGGCAAAAACCTTTAAGTTGGAAGTCTTGAGAGCACCACCAACCAGGCTACCAAAACAAACTAGAGGAAAAGGATATTAGGCTGACCCAATATACCAATGGACTGGTCATAGTCCTATACAGGCTATCTGAATTGGAAGTTTGGTAAAAAGGCAGATAAAAAGGCAGAGGTAGCTAAAGTACCAGGGTTATGCTATGAAGTAGATGCTGGGGTCTAAGTGAACTCTACAAGGGCATAGTGGTTTAATAGTTAGTCCTAATCACAAGTGTTGGTTCTGCTATAGCAATATCTAGATTAGCTATAAAAATGAATACAGAAGGCTCTAGAAAGTTTATCTTGAAGATAAATTAGTTCTAAGGTTGAGACAATGATCTAGGCATCTAAGTATAATCTAGTGAGTTAATACAGATTACAGATTCAGAGGATTTAAAGTAGAACACCCAAACAGGAGTGTTAGGTACAACAATTAGTAGAGAACCTTTGGGCAAACTCCTTAAATAGATAATATAAAAAAGTTACATATGTAGCCAATTGTACTCATTTCTGTAGTAGTTTATTGAACTACAATACTGATAAGTGATTAATAAAAGTCAAAAGACCAAAAAGGTTATCTTAAAAAAAAAAAAAAAAAAAAAACAGCACTTTTATTATTCTAAAAGGTTGGTTAATAAGTATGAGTAAACCTTTTTTGCTATTAAATACATAATAATTTATTTTTAAGTTTACTTACTTATGTGCACATATTTAAATTCAAAAATAGTTAGCTTCTTAACACAACAAATAGTTGGTTTCTTTTTTTGTTACTAATTCTTTAATTTTATTAAACATGACAAATAGTTCTTTTTATTACAAATTCTTTAATTTCATAGTTATATTATACTTAAACTAAGATCATAAATTATTCATTAAAGCATATATTTTTTTTTAAAAAAAAAATAAATAAATAATATAAAATTTGCTAATGAAAAGAATTTTTTTTTGTTAAAAGACAAGTCTTCTTGCTATTGCAAGATGTATTATTTAATATTTAATAAATGGAAATCTTGAAATTTATCAAAGACTCTAGGTTTCAAAACTAATCTAGAATTTAGATTCAAAACTGATTTGAAATTTAGGTTCTATATAACTATTATATAATTTTTTTTTTTGAATTCCCACTGCCTAGTTGCTAGTAGGTTGCAGTTGGCAGCTATTTTATTAGTTCAAATTTTCAAGTTTACAAAACCTTCTATCAGGACCCCGCCTACATTTTATATTTTTTATTTATATACATTTTATAGTACTATCTACTATATATACTAATTTTGTGTTCCTATTATCTCAGAATTTCACCAGGACTATTTCTAATCAGAGATTCCTTTGTTTTATTATTATTCTCAGCCTCTTAATCATCACGGCCTTCTTATATTAGGTCTGTTGCCATTTAAGGATCTGGGTACCAAAGATCTTCCTATTTTTATAATGCATCACCTGCTGTAGTTAATCAACAATCATAGTTCTAACTCAGTTTTTTCGTCCCCTATTGGACTTGAACTGGCAACCTTGTGATTGGTAACCTGGAAGCATAACCACTTCGCTATCGACCTGCAGGTCCTAATATATAATTTAAGAATTGAATCCTTACAGATTTTTGAAAAAATTGGTTAGAATCAGTCAGAATTCAGTTTTAAAAAACTGATTAACATTTCTACAAGTTAATGCATCTGTGTGATTCTCAGCATATGATTGGGTAATCTGTTATTATAACTTTGTATAGCACTCCAAACAATACTTTAAAAAGTAAATACCAAAAACAAATGCTAAATCTTGGGATTGATTAATTTGTATGACTTATTTATTATTTAATATTTTTTAAAAAAATATAAATAAGCATATATATCTGTATAATCAAAGATGCTATAACAAATAATACTAAAAATAAGTTTTTTTAAATACAAAAATTAGTTTTTCAATATAAATTTAAAGATCTTAATGCTAAATATTTAGTAATTTTCATTTTTTTTATTAAATTTTTTATTAGGCAAATAAAGTGATAATTAAAAAATTTGTTGATTCTTTTTAAATACAAATATGTTTTGTAGATTTTTAATTTTTTTTTTGCAAATTCATTAAAACTAAGTAATGCTAACTAACTAACTATATAGCAGTCAGATATTGACTTTATTAATAGGTTTTAGACTTAGCTACTAAAATTTAAACTAATATTTAGATTGCAAGTACTATTAACTTCTTTTATAAAAAGTTATTTTCTTATTAAAAATAGATTGCAATAAAGAATATAGTTTCCTGTAACTAAAATAATATCTTGTAGATTTTTTCTATTTCTGGTTTTATGTAACAATATTGAGCAGCTACTTATACTTATCATGTTTTTTTGTATAGCTATTTTTATTTTTTTTAAGATATGAATAACAAATAAATATATACAATTAACTTTTGTATAATGAACTGACTTTTTATAATAAATTTTTTTTTATAAAAGTAGTTTGCTAATTCTGATACTGAATTTAAAAAAATATTTTTTTAAAAAAATTATTATACTGTTATAAAACAAGATTGGATGCATTGGCATATTAATATAAAATCAAGTAGCTAGATTATGATATAAAGTCTAGCATAAATTTTATATAAATTTACTTACTATATTTACACTTAGTTGTGATCTAATAATTAATAATAAATCAGTTCTGTTAGTTCTAAGTAGAGATGTAGTAGAATCTTAAAGCATCAGAACATGCTATGCTATAACTCAGTTATAACTTTATTTTGCATTTAATTTTAAATTATGATATATTAAGACCTATGGGTCAATAGTGCAATAGTTAGCACTCTTGGGTCTCAATTACAAGGTTATGAGTTTGAGTTCAAAGGGTGACAACAACTCTGCCAGGACCATGATTGAAAAAAAGATCTGCAAAGAAATTCTATTTAAAAGCAAGAACAAGATTTATACAAAAAGAATGCAGTCACTGGCATAGCCATAAGGTTAGAGACAACCAAATAAGGCATAATTTGTTAACAAATGATGCTAATATTGAGTGAGCCTAATTTAAGAATATATAATAGTAGAATTAAGGATTTTGAAATATACAAATAATCTGGCTAGTAGGTTATATAAAGTTAAAGAACTGCAGACCAAAAAAGATAGTAGGTCTTACACCATAGGGCTAGGGACCTGAGACATCATATGATGGACTTGATGAAACTGAGTTATCTCACAAGCTCAGTAATATGCAGGAGCTATATGCCATCTGATGATCTTTACAAAATGATAGCTCTGGCCTTTAAGAGATGTGACAGATCTTAAAGGTGTCTAAGGATCTTCAGAATAGTGAAAGAAGATAAAAAAAAAAATTTATGATATATTGTAATATTTGTATTTACTTTAGTGTTGTAATATATTGATATTGTTGAATGTATTATAACTTTTTTGCATATCATAACTTAACTTTTTATATATCTTAACTTTATATATATAAATTTTATATATAAATTTTAAATATATGATTATAGATTATATATACATAAAATGCAAATATATATATATATTAATTTCTATATATATAGATAACTATATAAAGTACTAATATGTATACATATACAGAATTATTTACATATTAATTTATTCTTTATTTTCATTAAACATTTGTGCCACTAAGCTTGCAAGATTGTAATCAAAATTGCCTGAACTGAACTATTAAGTTGTAGCATTTAACATTTTGCTTTGATCTTTAATAAATAAATTATTATTTTTAATAAAAGCCAGGTTTAAAATATTAACAATTCTTTAATTAATAATTTATTATCAACAATTTCTTCTAGTTGCATGTTGCAAGGTTTAGAAATTAAACTAAATAAATTAGAAAAATTTTCAGTAATAAATTCTAACTAACTAGCATTAACAATTGATCTATTCACACTATTTCTTAAATCATATTCTAATAATCCTTTTCTATAAAAGGATAATTCTTGTTTAATATTTGTATAACAAAAAGTTCAAATCTTAGCTATTGCTTTTAATTAAAATAAATTTAATCTTGTTCTTTGATCTCTAAACAACTATTTGAGTATTGAAAACTTTCTTTCACATATAGTTTATGATAGTAAAATAGAAAATATCTTAATTGCAAGATCTAATAATAGATCTTTTTGTGCATCAATGCTAAGCCACCACTTTAATAATGATTCTTTTTTCTTTTTAAATTGTTGAATATAGAGTTTTTTATTAAATTATATGCATGAAGTTCAGTTCACAAATCTTCATATAATGCTTCATCATAACCCAAATCTTGCTACATACTAGTTACAATTTCACAAATTTTATAAAATTAATCTTGTTTTAGCTTAATATCTAAATAAAAATATATTATATAGTATAATTAATTAATTTATTAAATTATATATTTATTAAGTTATTATATAGAGGGTGTGGCAACCTAGTGAGGTGGTTAGATTGTCAACCCTCTAAGTAGTAGGTTGTAAGTTTAAAACCTACAGATGATAAAATTTAGATAATCACTTATATCATATTCATATGGAGGGAAGTCAACAGAATCCAGGCAAATTGTTTTTATTAAAATTTTTCTTAAACTTTAAACTTAAATATCTTATCCAAAACTTAATCAATTTTGATAATTTAGTATTTATTTTAATTCTACAAACTTGTAGAATTAAAATAAGTACTAA
>CAJVQA010010905.1:0-11085 GCA_910591915.1 Cetraspora pellucida | reverse complement strand
CAAATATGAAATGAACAAATAAAAGAACAAAGTAATACAGAGGAGCCAATGAAAATGCATGTAGATAGTAAGTTAAAGAACAATATCTATACAATGTGGGACATTCCAGTAGATGTAAGACCAATACATATAAGAAAATGTCTTCAGTTTTATGGTAGAATTAGATTTATCCAGTGGAAAACTTGAAACAACAGTAAAGTGGCAATGTTTACTGTTGAGTTTAGAAATGAGAATAGAAAATCAATGCTTAATTAGGCATGGTCAGTGCATTTTGAAGAAGGCAAAATATGTAGAGTTACTCCAGGTACTTTTGCAAGAAAGATATTAGAAAGTAGAGTAACACATAAGGCAATAATTAAAAATGTTCTAACAACAGCAATAGAGGTATTATTATTGAGACAACTAAAAGTAGTAAAAACAAAAGCAGTTTATATTTCAGTAAATAGAAACAAGAATTAACAAAAAACTGCATCAGTCTACTTTGAAACAGAAGAAGACTTGTTAATGGCTACCAATAAGGAGCTACACTATTATAATACAAGATTAGATTGATATAACAAAAGAGCATTCAAAAACATTGAAACCAAAAGAGAAGAAAATAGAGATATAAAAGAACATGTTGTAAATAGGAGCACACAGTATAGGAGACAATTGAAAAGTCAAGAAAACATAAAGAAAGAAGAGAGTAATAAAGAAAATCAGCAAAGAAAAAATAAAGAAGTCAACAAGAAAGATAATGATAGTATGCAGACAAAAGCAGTTGATGTGAAGAAGCTAAAAAGTAAACTACAAAAGGTTCTTAGTAGAATATTAAGAAGATTAGATAACATTGAAGAAAGACAATTAGGAGGCTTGCCCCCAAATCATTCTTGAAAGTTGCCATAGGCATTTTTCAAAAAAAAGTGCTCACTCTGTCAAATACAGAGTTAGAGAGCAGTAGTAAGAAGTTGTTGCATAGTGTAAGCAGATATGACAAAATTGGAAAGAGAATAACAAGTGCTAAGATAGCATATCACAATATAAATGAAATAAAGTGTAACAAGATCAAACTAAGAACAATAGTTGAGTATAAAAAAAAAGAAAAAGTAAATATTCTGGGATTAGTAAAAACAAATAGTAATAGTAAAAAGCTGAAATACAGTTTAAAGGACAATTATTATAGAGGCATTTGGTCACAAAGTGAGATTATAAAGAAGAAAGGATCAGGTGTTGGGTTATTGATAAGCCAAAAATGAGAGAAACATATAGGAGAAATCTGTAGATTTGAGAAATACTTAATTAGAGCAAAGTTCTACTTTAAGCAGATAGAAATAATGATAGTAGTAGTATATATCCCTCTAAGTGACAAAGAAAAAACAAGAAAGTTACAACAAAAAATTGTAAATATGTATGTAGAGAGAGCAAGTAACTCATAGTTTATAGTAATAGGTAATTTTAATTATATAGTAGATAGCAAATTAGATAAGTTGAGTAGTAGTAAGAATAATTGTAGCAGATCGCTTCCATTACATAAATAAATAATAAGACAGAGATTTGGTAATACATATAGAATTTGCAATCCAGAATTAAGAAGTTACACTTAGGCAGGATATGATGTACAAATAAGAATTGACCAAATATGGATTACAGAAGATCTATAACCAGGTTTAGAACAGGCAGAAATAATTGACGTAGAATATATAACATCAAGTGATCATAACATTGTTTGTGCAATGTTAATGTTCAAATACTTGATTCAAACATATAGTATAGCAGAAATAAAGAAAAAAGATATAACAAGAACAATTTATTTGTATGAAAAGGCAATGAAAGAAAATTGGAAAGATTACCAAGTAGATCTTGAAAATTACTTAGCTAAGAACAGTAGACTTAAAGTATTTAAAGAAGTTGGGTATAGTACTGATATAGACAAAGTGTGAGATATAGTATCCTGTGCAATAAAAGATGTAGCGAACAGAAATATATCAAAAAAGAAGATAATCTAAAGAAATAGCAATGTTAAAAAAAAAAAAAGAACAACAATGTTGTATAAAGAAATAGTAGCACTAAGTAAACTAATGCAGAAGACTAAGAAGTTGGCTAAGGAAGAAAGAACCAAACTAAACTTAGAAAAAGTTAACATAGAGGTAGATAAGATAAATATAAAATATGGCCTAGAAATAGGTTATATAGAAGAAGGCAAAATAACAGATCTTAATAAGTGATATCAGTTAATGAAAAAGTGGTAGTAGGCATTAAGAGTAGCAGAGAAGATGGAAGAAGATAAGCATACAAGAATTGAAATTAATACTGCAGTAGATAGAAGATGTGAGAGGATTGATGAAAAAGTAGAAAGAATGCTTTCTAGTATTCTAGACAAACTATACAACAAAATCAGAATTGATCAAGTGTTAAAACAAAAAGAAGATAGATGTGTACTAGTTAGTGAACTAAGTGCAGTATTAGAACAAATAAAAGAACATTTCAGTGAACAGTTCAAAAAGAGGAATGTCATTGAAGATGAAGAAGTAATTGAAGAGTTTTACAAGCCACTTGCAGAAGTTAGAGAAGAGTAGTACAAGAAGTTGAAAGCAAAGATAACAATTGAAGAATGGATAGAAGCAATAGGAGAAACAAAAAATAAGACAGAATCAGGTATGTCAAACATTGGATATAAACTAATCAAGAGTGCAAGTAGTAGAACACAAGAAGTCTTTAGAAAAGTTGCAAATATATGTTTGAAACTAAGAAAGATACTATACAAGTAGAAGTTAGTACAAATATATCCAATCCCAAAGAGTGAAGATTGGAGTTACAAGCTTTGTAATGTTAAACAAATTGCACTTTTAGAAACATTCAGAAAATGCTTAACCAAGGTGGTAGCAAAAAGAATATCTCATATAATAAAAGAAAGAGAGATACTTAAGGGTTTAAACTTTGCTAGCCTACCTGAAAACTCAATGAAAGAAGCAATTCATATTGTAGAAATGATAAGAGAAAATGTGAAAGAAAGCAATAAGGAATTATAGTTATTGATACAAGACATGAAGAAGGTATATGATTCAGTTTTAATGAAGTCATTGCAGCTAGCATTACAGAGAATTAAGTTGCCAGTTAAAATTATAAAATTTATCACAGAGTTATATAACAGAAGAGAAGTTAGCATTATAACAGAGTTTGGATTGACAAAGACATTTATTGCTAGAGATGGGATTGAGCAAGAAGAGACAATTTTACTATTAGTCTGAAGGATATTTTATAATCTATTATTAAGAAGGATTCAAGATAATCAGCAGTTAGGGTATAAAATTGAGTTATTCGAAGTACTAGACTTGCAAATAAATAGAGTTAAAGTAAAAAAGGCAAGACAAGCAGCAGTGACATATGCTAATGATACAACTTGGATAGCAAAAAGTAAAGAAAAGATGCAAGAAATTATTCAGATTTCATAAAGGTTCTTTAGATTCAATGACATTCAAATCAATAGTACCAAGTCAAAGTTGTTAGTAGTTAACTCAAAAACAAAGGGAGATAAAAAGTCTGTTCTGATAAACAATTTTCAACTACAAGTTGAAGAGAAGTATACATTGACGAGAATGCTGGGGGTGTGACTAAGTATAGAAGCAAATGAAAATTTAGTTGTCAAAAAGGTAAGAAGAATTATATAGCAGTATATGTATAGTATATAATTTAAGAAGTTAACTATTAGTCAGTTAATATATATTAATAATATATATATAATACCAAAATTGACATATATGTTGCAAACTACAAAAGCATCTAAAAGAAAGCTAATATGCTTACATCAACCAGTAATTAGGTTAATCAAGAACAAAGTAGAGTTGGCATCGACTACAGAAAATAGTGCAATTATGCATCAAAGTTTAGGAAGATGTAGGATATTAAGTTAAGAAATATTTAATAATCAATTAGTATTATTGCAAAGAAGATTAAATGAGTGAAATCAGATTGGTAAAATAACAAAAATATGAGTAAAATAAGGCTTTGCTCTGGCAGAATTAGTATTAGAAGAATTAGATACAGATTTGTTGAGCAACTTAGGATAAATTTGGAAAAGTAATTTAGCATGTCTAGTTATACTTAAAGCAAAAAAATAGGTGTAACAATAAAGAGAGAAGGTGATCCTTAGTGGGTTTATGGTACAGATGAAACCTTACATAGTGTAATAGAAAAAGAAATGTTTAGAATGGCATGTAGAAGGTTGATGAAATATAGATTATTTTTCACACAACAGTTAATTGATCAAGATAGGAAGAAAATGATTACATGAAAGAAGTTTAGAGCATTATGAACAAGTATACAAAGGGGACAAAAAGCAAATTGGTTTTTAGAAATTAAACAAAAAATGTTAAGTAATCAAAATAACAGAACAGCCGAGCAGAATTTCAAACACAAAACATGAACATTATAGCAATGCGATCTATATAAAAAAAGTTAATATAAGATAGAAGAAGGCATGAATGGGTACTAATAAATAAAAAGAATATGAACTTGATGATAGGCAGAGTAATTAAAAAAAGAAAGAAAGATGTACTTATAAATCACTAGAGCATATCTAAAACTGAAGATCAAAATTATTCAGTACTAGTTGAATATAAAAAGTACAACTTGAATAATAGAAAAAATGCAATTAGCTGTCAGCATTAGATTAAAAAAAAGAAATAGCAAGCATACTGCCAGGAATCAGACAAGAGAACAACCAGAAGATGCCAGTTCTGTTAGAAGAATTAAGTGAATATAAGAAAAGTCATATAGAGAATAGAAGTAATAATAGAGAAAAAGTCTTAAATAAGAAAATAAAAACACACATGCATGAGATTAGTCTGTTAAAAATGCAAGGTTTTGATAGTAATCTAAAAACATTGTTATTAGAGCAATTGGAGAAAAACATGAAAGTAGATTGTACAAATTACAATTTTTATACAGACAGATCACTAGTAAAAGAGAAAAATAAGTGTAGAATAAGTGCAAGTTGGGTTCAGGTTAGCAAAGATGAGAGCAGATTAGTAATGTAAGAGAAAATTAGAATAGCAAAATGGCCATTATCGACAAAGACAGAGTTAGCTACAATGTGAATAGTAGTGTTAGTTGTAGCATATAATAGTAAGATAGTTATTAAATTAGATAGTGCAGCAGCAATTGCAAGCTTGAAAAGAAAGGAGCCACTACATAATATTAGAGTTTGGAGTAAAAGTAAGAAATTTAGATTAGTTACAAAGATTAAAGACATGTGCAAGTTGAAGAACATTAAGCTATTATTAGTAAAAGTCAAAGCACATAGTAAAATATTATGAAACAAAAGAGCAGATAAGCTTGTGAAAGAAGATACATAGCAAATTAAGATTACAGATCTGAAGCTTGAGAAAAATTTGAGATTTCCATATGCATTATTTTGGAAAAAAACAGTAATAGAGATATCAACAAGAAAGTTTGTCAAGACATTAATGAACATAATGAATGATGCTGAGTGGCATTGCTTAAGTGCAATAAAAGAACTAGAACTAGATGCAAAAGCACAATGTGATTGGAGATGGTTATGAAAAGAAAATAGAAATTTAACAGGAAATAAGTATAAATCATTAGAGAAGAGCAAGAGAATCTTATTTAGAATTAAGTGCATTACTGATAGTTTGATAGTGCTTCAGGTGTTAAAAAAGAGAGCACCAAATTTGTATAGTTTAGATATTTGTAAAAAGTGCAAAACAGAGATAGAATCATCAAGGCATTTGTTTATTTGTGAAGAATATAAGGGTTATTGGAATAATATTAAAGAGTTAGCATATTGGTTAGTATAGAAAAAGTTTGACAAATTAAACAAGTGCAAGCTTACAAGACATGACTTGAAAAGAATATTAGTTGGTAAAACAAAAGTAAATAGAATTAAATATAGAGAGGCATGCATATGTGGGTTAGCAGTTAAGAATATGTTTAAAAAGTTGTATGCTAAACAGGTTTTATATAAAGCTGTGAAGCAGAGTGTTAAATTATACATTAAGATTGTAGAAGAGATGTTCAGAGAAGAAATTTGATAGCAAAGATATAGAATAATAGTTGAGTAGGAGGAAAAAAATAGAATAACAACAAAATTAAAGTGAAGAAGAGACAAGACAGTTGAAAATAGTAAATGCAGTATAAAGAAAGTAAAAAGTAAAGAAACATTAGTGAATAAGATCAGAGAAGAGAAATACAAAGAAAGAGAGATGGAACATAGGCAGTTGTTTATGAAAAGTATAGATGAAATAATACAGAATAGAAATAGTCCATTCTGGTTCAGTTCTTGACAGAGCTGACAAAGTTACCCAACCTAGGAATAGGTTGGTGTGACAAGTCACATTTAAGTGCAGTCTCTGTACTTGGATAATGCTGGGCTTGCAATTGCAAAAGTAGATTACTAAAAATAGATAATGTTTCAATTAGTAAAATTTTATATTAAAGCTCTGACAAGGCTGTTAAAGAATAAAAAAAAAAAAAAAAAAAAAAAATTAAAACAAAGAATACAAAAAAAATTTGAATTGCATTAAAAATAGTTGAATTGTTGGTTTTATTTTCTTCTAAGTATATGACATTTTAATAAAAATAGTATACAACAATTTAGATATAGTTATTGGCATATTGTATTCAAAAAACCTTGACCTCAATATTTTAGTTCAAAAGAATTTTATTATAAAGTTTGTCAAAATATTTACTAAATACTTATTAAATACTATAAAAATACTTAGCAATTACTTATTAAATATAAGGTATATTGGAATTGTAATTATAAATATTAATTTTAAATACTTATAAAATCTTTAAAAATTAAGTATTTAATAAATATAAAATTTAATACTTAATAAGCAATTAATATTTTATATACAGTCCAACCTCCATATAATCACACCTTTAGGATACAACAACTGGTGATTATATAGAGGTATGACTATTATAGAGAAAATTTTATATAATCACAATTATAATAAAATTATAAAAAAAATATAACTTGTGATTATATAAAAATTTTATTAAAACAATTTCTAATTTAAATTATTTATAAAAATCAAATTATAAAATACTATTTACAACACTTTGCAAAAAGATGTAGCAAATAGTTGAAAAAAATTTTTGAGATCTATTTATACTTTCAAGCAATTACATTTATATTTAAAATTTTTAAAATTCTTAACTCTATAGAATTTTCAATTCTCGATCTCACCATTAACATAAAAAAATTTTCAATTCTTATGTGAAATTGTAATATGCAGAGACCACAAATACAACAATGTAATGTTTATTATTTACCAATATGCATATATATGTACATAAATGCTTATTGATTTGTATAGCTTTAAATGACCTCTATAGTGCAGCAGTGATAATTATTAATCAATAATGACCAGAAACTAATTTCAATATAACTCTAGTTAACTATTATGCTTTAGAAGCATATTCACTAAAAAGTAGCCAAAAAAAATTTAGAGCTATAAATTCAAACAACTGCTATGTTGGCAAATCTTCAATAAGTAGAGTTTTCAACTAATTTCAAAGATATGAATGTGTTGAAAAACTTCCACCACTTGTAAGAAAATCAAGTTTATTAAACCTGAATAATACAAAATATCTTAAGACCTTAATAAAAGAAAAGCCAAACTTATCTTTGTATAAGTTATAATTTGAAATGGAATTTTAGTTAGAATGTAAAAGTAGAGATCGTTTAAAGCTTTGTAGTTTCGATTAGCATCTTCATACAAGCTTTAGACTATCTTTATAAATAATAAACATTACATTAATCATGCTGAAATAAATAATTTATCAAATTAGCAGAATAATCATTCAGTTAATTTTCATAATGTCCTAGGCATAATAGTAACAGCTGTAATATATATACTGTAAATTATCTTTATTAATTAATCACTTACTAACCAGTATATAAAGATAATAATAAATGAATTATAAAGAATCATCAACTATTAATAACTGTAATATATACTACAAACAGTATAAAAATTAAACACAAACTACAGAATTACAAAATATAGTGTGTAATTGTACATGTTCTATGCATACTCTACATTTAATATATTGTAGATTTTAAAAACTTAGTCAAATAACTCTACATTTAAAGCAAAAGAAAAAACTAGATGTTTGATTGCTATTTTATAAAAACTTATTATTTAATAGTCAAGATATAATTTACCTTGCTAATTACTAAGTTACCTTAACCTACAGAATAAAAATGCACCTAAGCACTAACCTAAATTACTTCGTTTCTCGAATTATTTTATTATATATAATGTGTAAAGGTGCAATTTCTGAACATGTCATTCTTTTTATTATTATAGCATACAATTCGGTTAAAGTCAGATGATATATGCAATATATATGTAACAATACATTTAGTGATTGACCAATCAAAATTAAAGTTCACTATCCTGTTTTTTATTGAACTTTCAGTTTTTTGGATATCTTCAAATGTACTACAATATAGACTGCAATCCAATATGATTTGATAATTTAAATTAAGATAAATTATAAACTGGCATTTTTTTGATTGTTTTATTTAAAATTTTGCAGGAAATAGTGATAAACCAATTTATTATAATTGTAGTGCAGAAGCAGAGCATCACCTAAAATTAGAACAGCGTGAGAAAGTTTTCTATTTCATTCTCAACTAAGTTACTGTAACATTATGTTTAATCCAATCATGTTACAAATTTAATAGCTATATAAAAATACAACACACATGTATGCTTGCTGCCAAATTCGGGTAGCTAAATTCCAATCCCAAGTCTCAAGCTCTAATCCCAAATATAGAAGATCCAAAAGTTTTTATATATGGATATTTGCTGCAGTAAATTTGCTAACCAATAAAGCTTGCATATTTGCATCTTGTTTTGGCCTATTTAGGATTTGGAATTTGGGATTCTGGTTTTTGAAATTTAGTAATACCTTGGCATATATACACACATAATAATAAATTCAACTTCTTACAAAAATCAGAATAACAAATCCATCTCTAACAAAAAAAATGCAATAAATACTAGTAACTTGTTTTAATGCTGGTATTTCAACATCTAATTACACAAACCTAATTTATTTGTAACTTTTGTAACACAACTAAGTATAATAATATACATTGTTTCATTTCAGTGAAATTGGCAAAATTTGATTTTTATCTATTTTAAATCTAGAGATCTTTAATAAAAATCAAATTCTGCCAATTTGATGACTAATAAATATCGAGATTATGCTAAAATTGAATGATGTTAAAATTTTGACCTATTTTATTAAAAAATTTTGTTTAGCTTTTTTTAAGAGTTCAATTAGAATTTAGAGTCAGTGTTTATAATAAAAGAGAATGAGTTTATATTTTTAAATTAAGACTCCAAATTTCAGCATCATCTCTGATACTAAATAAACCTCTTTGTAAACAATATCAACATATATAAAATACTTGATTAGTCTTGAGAAGAATATTATTGTCATATCACTAAATAACTCTTCACGAATGAATTTATATATGTAAGATCTTAGATTAGTATAACATTCAGAAACACCCAAATTTGTAAATAAATTGAAGTGCTTTACCTCAAAAAATACTATACACAAGGCTCTTCTACAATATTCATGAAAAAGACCCAGTGTGTTATAATCTGTATATATGAATACTGCTAAGGAAACTTATTATCGAGCTTTCAATTATATTTCATATTCAGTCTGCTCTCTAAGTGCTGTCTAAAAAAAACCATTAATCATCAGGCTTTTAATTGATGAGTTATTATAAATATAATTGAGACCTAATGATTGATTTTTTCTAGATAACATCTAAGAAGCAAACTGAACACAAGACATAATTGAAAGCCTAATAACAAGTTTTCTCTTAGCAGCACTTATATATAGTAGTTGCTTAAACATCTGGTTTACTCAATCTGCTATTTTGACAATTTAGATGCATATTCTTGATTTTTCTCCTTTTAGTCCCTTGCATTTGTCATGAATTAAGTAGATTGTATCTGCAAAATAAAAAAAAATAATAATAATAAAACTAAAAATAAAGTAAATTAAAAATAAAAATTAAATAAAATAAAAAGAGATTTAAAAATCATAAATATTGTAACATATAATTTTTTAACTCTCAGTTTGTAAATTATGCCTTTTCAATCAGTGCCTAAAAAAATATATAGTTATATTAGTAATGTACAAAAAAAAAATATGTAAAATTGCAAAAAAAAATCCATTATATAGGCATCAAGAAATAGCATAAGAGTTTACAAAACTCTATTCAAATTTAAAAATTAAGTGCTCAACTATAACAAAAATCCTATTGCAAGCTGATAAGTATAATCAACTTAAAAACAATAAACAAACTGAAAAGACCTTTCAACATTATTTAGCAAAACATCCCAAATTAGAACTCACAATGAACATATAGATAGAGCAAGTTATAATCAATGAGATAATTATATCTGACTCATTAATAAAAGAAAAAGGTCATCAGTTTGTAAAAGAATTTGGCATATCTGAAGAATCTTTCAAATTTTTGAATAGTTGGGTTACAAAGTTTAAAAAAAAGAATAGATTGAAAAAAATTATAATGCATAGTAAGGCAGCATGTGCCTTCTTAAAAAACCTACCTATAAAATATATCAAATTACAAGAACTTCTCTCTCAATATAATTCAAATAATATATATAATGCTGACAAGACAGGCCTATTTTATCAATTACTTCCAAATCAAATGCTTGCTAAAAAAGTGATAGCTGGAAAAAAAAAGGTTTAGTAGAAAAATAAAAAATAAAAAAAATAAAAAAAATAAAAAAAAATAAAAAAAAAACAATTTTAATGTTCACTAAAGGTGAAATTCACCAGGCATATTGTTTCTCAAAAATGACTTTAATATTTAGTATTTTATATACTAAATAAAATATTTAGTACCCTAAAAAAATCATGAATTGGGTGTGGTGACCTAGTGAAGTGGTCAGGTTGTCAACCCCCAAGTGGCAGGTCCAGAGTTCAAATCTCAGTGTCGACGGAAAATTTGAAAATCCTCCCTGTGTTATGGTTAACTGTCTCTCGCAATTGGTTGGGATAAGATACCTGTAACCTGTG